>CM072535.1:34841007-35108507 GCA_036898165.1 Silybum marianum
CTTTGGACAAAACAAAAAGACATATTTATAAAAGTATACATGTTTCCATTCATTTATTTCATGTCCAAAAACATGAAAAATTATTTTATTTACTTTTCTATCTTTACGTATCAGTCAGGATTACAAATAAAATAAACTTTCTTTTACTTTCCTTTCCTTTGTTCCTTGAATTTGAAAACATAACTTCTAATTTGGTTATCCGAACTTCAAAAATCATAACTATAATGAAAAACAAATATTTATTTATTTTAAAATAAATGTTCACAATAACAAATTCATACAATTTAATAGATATTTAATTATCAAAATTTTAATTAATTAAATATTAAATATTTTATCTAATTTGATTATCCGAAGTTCCGAACTTTAAAAATAATAACTAAAATAAGAAACAAATATTTATTCATTCTAAAATAAATGTTCACGATAACAAATTCATACAATTTAATAGATATTTAATTATTAAAATTTTAATTAATTAAATATTAAATATTTTATCTTTATTAAATATAGAGTAATGAATTCCATCTTTTCATACTTTTAAATAAGAGGACTTATCTTAACAAATTAAATTATTAATACGAACATTTACTTTAAGATATATAAAATAAATTATAATAAAGACTTTACTTTTTAAAGACAATAAATTTAGTTTGACGAGTATGTTACATCTTCTTTTTTCCCTCCAAATAACCAACTTTAATATCAATTTATAAGAGCATCTACAATAGGTTTTCTAAAATAAAGAAAATAGAAATTTTGATTAATTTTTTGCTTTAACAACATCCTTAAAACTTTTTTTAAAATAGAAAAAGTAGGAGAGAGAGTACAAAAATTTCTAAATTTAGAGATATCTCTAAAAATGATTACTTTGAGATAGAAACATTGTTTTATTATCTTCCACCAAGAAGAAATGTTGAAGTTAAATGTTTAGGTGAGAAAAATAATATTTTATTAGAAATATATAATATTTTAATAATATAATGAATGATGTATTCTCCAAAATAGAGAAGTTGTTGGAGTTGAATGTAATATTTTTTAGAGATTTTGAATTTTTATTCTCTATTTTAGAGAAATTATAGAGAAGCTGTTGGAGATGTTTTAAAATCCAATATTCAAATTTTAAACTCTTAATCACTTATGTCTGATTCGTTTAGACATTTTATAACCATTCCATAACTAAAATAAAATTCAGACTTCAACACCTCTTAAAAAACAAACGCCACCGAAGTAACTTATCATTTTTAATGCGTAGGGCCGATCACCGTGTGCTAGAGGGAGGACCAGAAGGTTTGTGTTAAGCATATAATTGGTTCTTGTCTTGTTTAGGCATTTGGTGCCCTCTCTGCCGACCTGCTTAGTGGCAGAGCCGCCTTCTTTGGGGTCAATGAGGCCATTCGTTGAAGATAAAAGTATATCGAACCCATATAAAGTTTTACCATGAACAGATTGTATCCATTGAGCAAATATAGGTTCAATTAAGATTTGATATTTTAAAATAAAAATTTTATAAGTAAAAGAAAAATATTTTAAAGGTTACAAGAAAATTATAATATTAAAATATAATTTCTTACTCTAATACACTTAATTTTAAATATTTTTATTGATAGAAAAAATAATATATAATTTATTTTACATTTTTAAAGGGCTTTTAAATTTAAAAAAAAATTATATTTTTCCCCTACTTTAGTTTTAAAAAAAGTTTTGAGGAATCCGTTAATTCCAAATTATTTTATTTTAAAAAAATATGTTATAGATTGTATTATATTATTATTGTTTTATTACGATTTAAATATTACCCAAAAAATATTATAGAATAATAGCATATAGCATCTTTCTTTAAATAGAATAAAATTGCAACTCAAACTGACCCAATCAAAAATAGACACGTCATGGATAACGACGTCCCAAACGGCCCATATCTCTTTCTCACATTGCCTCTACTCTGTCTGTATATATACACACCATTGAAACGACTCGTTGTCTTCTCCGTTATTGACCATTTCTGCACTCAACGATCAACTCCTTTCACACTCCATTTCTTAATTTCCATGACGACTTTCAACTCTCTGTAAGTTTGATTGCTATTTCATGGTTTATATATCACACTCGTTTTCACATACTAACTGTATATAATAGGTTTCTGTATCTATATATCTATATATGTATGTATGTATGTATGTATATGTTTGAATGTTTCAATAGGCAGAGGCTGATTTTGTATCTCGCAGAGTCAAGTTTGATTTGATTTGAAGTTAGATTGAGAAGATACATAAAGTGATAATGGCGACTATAGCTGGAGTTTTCAGTGGTTGCGTTTCATCTTCGAGTTCATCTTCATCGTCGACGTTTGGAAAACTGAAAAATTATCACAGGAAGAAGACGACGACGACCGCCGGTGGTGATGCTGGTAAGAGGTTTCGAGTTAGGTGTGATTTTAGGAATTGTATTGCTTCAGATCCATATAAAACACTGAGGATTCATCCTGGAGCTTCTGAATCTGAGGTCAAAAAAGCTTTCCGACAGCTTGCTTTGAAGGTACTTTTTTCTACTAATGAATCTAGAATCATCCGATTGTTAAGATCTTCTAAGTTTTTTTTGAAGAATGTAATATGATCGATTTGAATCATTGAACGTTTTCCTAATTCAACAAAATGCTAATTTCAGTTTAATACTTTAATTGCACCTAATTAGGTTTAAAATATTATCATCAGAACTCAAGGATTCAATCTAGATTTACCGTCAATTAGGATATTAGATCGTCGGTGCGAATTATTTGTTTATTTGTTGGATCATTTTCGTTAATGTAAATGATGAATTGAGATGAAATATTTTGATCAAATTTCATTATTTCAGTATCATCCAGACGTATGCAAAGGAAGCGATTGTGGAATCCAGTTTCAACAAATTAATGAAGCTTATGATGTAAGTTTCCCCTTATTTTGATTCTAATAAAATTGATTACGAATCATTGCAGAAATATAACACTAGTCACCATGAATGCATATTTGTAGAACTTATTTTTCATAAATTACTCTAACAAGTATTAGATAATGGATGGCATAGGATTGCCTGAGAAATATGGTTAAGGTGAGAACCGAGAAGCGTAAGTCATTATTACTTTTAATCTCATGTTCGCACATGAATTGCATCCGGTGCATCTAATCCTAATGTGCATCCAAGGGTGGAGATCTCTTCTTAAGCTATGTTTAGCAAATTAGCTGATAAGCTAGCGTGTAGCTGATAAGCTAGCTGATTAAAAAAAATCATGTTTGGCAAAACTAGCGTATAAGAATGTAAAATGACCAAAAGGGCATATTGAAAAATAAAATAAATAAATAATAATTAATATTAATGAGGGTTATAACTGGAAAAATTGACAATAAACTTCCAAAACGCTACTCCAAGTAGCGTTTCAATAAACTAGCTTATAAGCTAGTTTATGATTTGTCAAATATGTACACTTTTCATTATTATTATTCTTCTCGCCAGAACCCAACCCGATAATGGAATGCGTTAAATGTACTCCTATATATAATGCTAAATAGTTTACTCTCCTTAGTTTCTTTCTTACTTAATTAGATGTTTACTCAAAATTATTTATCAACCACATGATCGTACTTTTAAAATTCATGAATTATACTAGGATAGGTTAAATGCGATTGAAAATCACTTGTCCCGAATTTTCATGTATTAATTACCCACCAATCATATTTATATGCGTAAGCGGACAAAGAAAATAAATATGAATTAAATAAATTTAAAATAAATTAAAGTCTGATGTGTCTTAATTTCATCTTCAGCAACTAAACTGAAATAAAGCAAATGTATATTTTTACTCATTAACTATGCTATAATGTATCTTAAAATAGAGAAATGAGTGTTAAGAAATCTTCAAATTTAAGAAAATCTCTAAAACTCTTTCTTAAAATATAGAAATATATTTAATTCTTTCTTATCAATAGAATACACTAAAATTAAATGTTTAAAAAAAATATGATATTTTATTAAATATTTTAATATTATGATAAGAAATTTATGATCTTCTAATTAAGAAATTAAACTCCCAAATTCCCACCAATAAATTAAAGTAGGAACAAACGATGAACATTTATTTTAAAACATCAAATACTAATGGCATCTCTAACATCTTTAAAATGAAGAAAATAAAGATTTTAAGCAATTTTTTACTCCAACACCATCTCTAAAACTTTCTTGAAAATGGAGAAACCTAAAATAGATTACAAAAATCTTCAAAAATTTTGGAGACATCTTTAAAAATGATTATTACGAGAGAAAAACCATTTTTTATTATGTTCTATCAATAAGAAAAATTGAAATTAAATATTTTTATAAGATAAATAATATTTTATTAGAGATATAAAATATTTTACTAATATAATGAATTTTGTAATACTCAAAATAAATATGTTGTCGAAAAGAATGTAATATTTTTTAAAGATTTTTAATTTTGAATCTATATTTTAAAAGAAAATTATAGAGATAAACACTATATGTTATTTTTCCCATTACAATCATTAATTTTGAGACGTAGGTATGTCATTTTTGATGTTCTCATTGATGTGACGATGGAAGTTGGCTTAAATAAGACGCAAATAAGCATTTGATTTTGATGCAAACTTTTGGTTTTTTTAACATAGAGATTGTGGTTTTGATGTGTTACATATAAACAAACAAACAGGTGGTCATGAGTAATTTGAGGTGTGAAAGAAGTGAAGCAGAAAAAGAAGATGAACCGTTGGATGAAAGCTTGAGAGGAATGGACGATCCAGATTGGGAGTTGTGGGAAGAATGGATGGGTTGGGAAGGAGCAGGTATTCGCGATTATTCTTCTCACATTAACCCTTACATCTAAATCCCTTACTTTCACCATCAATCACCATCGTTCGTTTTCATGTGTACAAAAAATATTTATATCTATTTATAT
This sequence comes from Silybum marianum, assembly GCA_036898165.1. Taxonomy (NCBI): domain Eukaryota; kingdom Viridiplantae; phylum Streptophyta; class Magnoliopsida; order Asterales; family Asteraceae; genus Silybum; species Silybum marianum. The sequence goes on from CM072535.1 coordinate 34,845,956, forward strand.
CAAAATCAGTCAATTTATATTATAAAAAAATATGATAAAGATTGTTAATTTATACTCCTCCATTAGTTTTTATCCCCTCATGTCTCAGTCACATATGACTATGGGTGTTCATCGATTGACATCTATTGGATGCGAAGGAGAACCGAATCGATCCGATTAACATCGGATGTTGGGTTTTGTCAACCGAACCGATCCGATTAACATCAGACAACCGAACCGAACTGATCCAATAAATGATTAGATCGGTTCGGTTCCATCCATTGTATATTTTTATTGGATATCCAATGGATATCCGTCGGATATCCAATGGATGATCCAATGTGATTGGATTCATCTAATGTGTTAATTCAATCCAATTTTTAACGATGAAAGAAATTAATTAATCATTTTTAATATGTGTTAAAACAAACACAAGTGAAGCTAAAAATTCAAAAACTAATGCAAAAACAAAATTTGATTTAAGCAAATTGAATACAAAATAATTGGATGATGGTTGGATGGATAACTGAATGGTCATTGGATGGTTAATTGGATGGTAATTGGATGTTGGTCGGTTTGGTTCGGTCGGTTTTGGTCGGTTCTGGACTGTCATCCAAGAACCGACCGATCCAAATTGGATGTTGAAATTTTCAATCTGATCCGTTACAATTACAATTGGATGTCCAATTATAATCGATCGGTTCTAATTGGATCGGTTATTTTTTACACACCCCTACATATAACATAGCCTCCTATATAAAAGGGTATGAATATAATTCACCCTTTTATATTGACATATGTAAATGAAAAGTATTGATGGTATTGACGTCTCTTTTTATATAAACATTTTATTATTTTTATTTAGTATCAGATAAGTCTTTAGATATCTTATATTTTATAGTACTTTATTGTTGAATGAAGTAAAGTTCAATTTTGGTCCTTAAGGTATACAGTTTTTAACGGATATCGTTTTTAAACTTTAAAATTTTGGATTTGGTATCTCACCTTTGTTTAATTAGCAATGGTTTTGGTCTCTCTGTTTAATGGCGTCAACTTTCTTGGTTAAGTGGACTTAAGTCATGTTAAAATTTAAATGAAGGGTGTTATATCAAAATAAAAAACATATTATATTTTCAATTTTTAATTGTAAAAAGATCAAAAATTATACCTAGTCTTTATTTTTTCTATTTTTCTGTTTTATAATTAAAAAGTAAAAGTATAATATGTTTTTAAATTTTAATATAATGTCAAGAAAATAAAAAAATTTGTTAAAGAACTCTTCATTTAACAAGATTTGTTTGACAAAAATAAGCTAGTTTATTTTTTGAATAATCGTTTGGATGCATATAAGCTAGCTTAATAAGTTATTTACTTACTATCTTTATTAATTATAAATAAATATTAATTATAAATAAATGTTAATTTTAAATAAATATTAATTATTCATAAACATTAATTTATAGAAATTAAAATTAATTACAAAATTATAAATTATTTTCAATTACATATTAGTAATTAATTTTAGTTATACAATAAATACTAATAATAAATATCAATTATTTATAAACTTTATTAACCATCATATAAATTATTTTTGAATTATTATTCAATATATTTAGATATCAAAAAACAAATATAACAATTTTAAAAATATTTATGTAACATACATAAATATTAAAGTCATACTTATTTTATTTTATAAATAATGAAAATATGCAAAATAATTGTAAGAAAATATGTAATTTAATTATTAATTATATTTTTGAAAAACATTAATTAAATATGATATGTGAGTTTGACCAATTTTATTGTTACTCATATTATATGTAATGGTTATTTAAAATCATAGATTAATAAATATTTTTTCTAAAATTTGTTTTAACTAATTCATTATATTATGTAATATAATAATCAATTTTAAATTCTTTCCATTTACATATTATATTATTTAGTAATTTACTATTTTGTTTGTATTAATTAACATATTATATTATCATAAATTTATTTTAATTATATTATTTAAAAATTATTTGAATTATAATATAAAATATTTCTAATTGACTATTTTTTTAAGATGTTATTTTGGATCATTTAAAATTCTTATAAGCTAGTTTTTGCCAAACATATCTTGTTTGTCAACTAATTTATCAGCTATCAGCTAGCTTATAAGGCATCAACTAGCTTATCAATTATCAGTTAGCTTATCGGCTAATTTGCTAAATATAAAAAGAAAAAGTTAATAATTATTAGATAGAAAGATCAATATCATTGAAAATTTACAAATATAAAAGATAAAATTTAAGTTTTTAAAGTTTGTGTACGATAATTATTATAAAGATTAAGGACCAAATTGAACTTTACTCTTCTTGAATGGAATATCTTTGTTTAAATTATTTTTCTTTATTTAAAAACTTGATGGTTTTGTTGAACTTGTTAAATTATTTTTAAAATAATTAAATTCATGTAACGCTTCTTTTGTTTAAGGATGAATAAATAAATTTGGTGAATGACGTACCTTGTCCACCACCCCATAATACATCTTTGTCTTCAATCACGATGTAGGAGTAGGAGTGGGACAAGTCTATTCACAAATAATTAGCCTCAATAAAAATTGACTAAGGAAGAATGACATTTTTGCTAATATTTTTTATTTTTGCTTTGTTTTTTTATGTTTACAAAATATTTACCAAATGGAATATATGATATTGAGAAGGTTGATTGTCAGTGTCGGATCCAAGATTTTTTCCGAGCGAGTGCACTCTTAAATTTGATCAAATGTCCGCAAAGCTGTTTAATGTATTTTCGGTTGATTTCAAGGGAAATTTTAGCCGAATTCCCTGTTCGGGGATTTTTTTTCAAGTTTTTCGTTTGATTTCGAATGATTTTTAAGGTTTTTAGTTGATTTCGAGAGATTTTTTTAATGATTTTTAGTTGATTTTGAGGGATTTTTTTTAAGGTTTTTGGTTGATTTCAAGGAATTTTCAAAGTTGTGCTCCTTTAACCCTGAAAATATAAAAAAAATGAGCGGGTGCACCTCATGTAAATCTTACGAAATGCAATTTTTTTTACCCTTACGGAACACGGTTGAGCGGTAGCACGTGACCTCCCTCCCCATAGGGTGGGTCCACCCCTGTTGATTGTAGCCTATGACTCTACAATTATACTATTTTAGAAATTTTGACGATTAATTTTTTTTTTTTTTTTGCTTCAAGAGTTAAGCTAAACTCTACTTTAAAATAAAGAAATTTAGGAGAGGGAAACAAAAAAGAGAATTTCAAATTTAAAATCAAAATAGATAAAATATAACATAAGTGTTTAAGATGCTAATATCTGATAAATTGTATTAAGTCTTGTAGCTAAATGATTTTACATTGGTTATGTTATTGTGAAGAGTGAAGTACAATTTTTGTTCTCGTGGTTTGATGTTTTTAATGAACTTCGTCTGTATTTGAAAATTTAACAAGTTGAGTTTTCGGGGTTGCATTTCTTCAACGAGTTAGGCCTCTAATAATACAACCACATGCATCCAATTTGTTGTTAATTTATTCCGGGATCCAACTTGTCAAAAAAATTGGAACCAAAAGAATCCAACTCCTTAAAAAAATGTTACAATAAAAGCACGATTTATTAACTTTTCAACAAAAGATATAGATCCATTAAAAACTCCAAATCACATGAATGAAAAATGAAAGTCACTAATGTTTTCTTTATAGATAAATGACTTTTTAGGCCCATTCACTATTAAGCATGTTTGACTTGTTTGGCAGAGGACTTAAGGGTAACAACATCTTTAATAACTTCTCTAAAATAAAGAAAAACTCATTTTTCTTTTTTAAACTTCTCCAACAACATCTCTATATCGTTCTCTAAAATAGAGATTTTTGAGAAAATCTCTAAATATAGAGATTTCTTCATATCTCTAAAATGATGAGAGATAAATATTATTTTAATGATTCCCATAAAAAACAATCAATATAATTTTAGAGATTTTTAAAATAATAAATTTATTGAATATTTTAATAATATAAATTTTTAATAGATTCTCTAAAATAAAGAAGCTGTTGGAGTTGAAAAATAATAATTTTAGAAATTTTGACTTTACGTTCTTTATTTTAGAGAAAATTTAGAGAAACTCTTGTAGATGCTCTTATAAGCTATCCAAAAAAGAATTTGAGTTTGATATATTAGATTAGTTAAACATAAAAATAGGTTGAAAAATCCGTTTTTGGCTCAAGCCCAGAATAATCATCTCAAGTTCGTTCGATTAATGTTGTTATAATATACATTCATCATTGTATAGAATTATATGGCACAAAAACAAGATAAGAATAGGCTTTGAAACACAATCAATGAATGAAATGAAACATTCATTCCAAATCTTGTAAATGCTAAAATTTTAATTACATTAAAAAAACCCACTTACCCTTTAAAAAGATATGAAAGATATGTATGACTATCAAAGGTAACTTGAGAACTACAATATTTTACAATCAATACTAATTCTTTGATGTTTAAAATTATTTCTAATTAAAATATATCATAGAGAAATTGTTATTAATGAAAAGATGTTTTCGATTTTTCATGCCTTTAACGTGCTCCAACAATAGTAGTATTGTGAAAGAAAATGTTCTAAAACTGAGTTTTTATTTTCTTGTAATAAAACAGATTGATAAACCTGTGACGAAAATTAAAGATCCGTCTTTAATTGGTTTGTTACATTCCTGAAAGTGAATTCCACAAATTTTATTCTTGGATATGAATGCGGTTGCAATCTTGGACGTACTAATCATGCTGATCATAAAAATATTGACTACCATAAAAAATGGGATACTGGTGAATAGAAACAATAAATAAATAAACAATAGATCTCAGATTGTATGTTATCATCATTAGAGTGTGGAAGGATATTGTTTACATTCTTGTCAAATATCAAAACATTTGATTGAATTTTACTGAGCATCGCATGACAAAAAAAAGGGAAAGAATACTAAATCAAATCTTATATTTCACGGTGATAACTTTGCATACAGTCTTTTAAAGGAGCAAAATCTATGGTACTCTCATCTAAGTTGTGATGAAACTTATTAAATTTAAGATAATCAGTAACAACGGATTTCATTTTGAAACTACCGTTGAAATAACGAAGGATATCTTATATTACAAGTATTGTACTGGGTAAAAAAGCTTTTATAAAACTTGGAAGTACATGTAGTACAATTAAGATACAAGCTACAACACAACAAACGTTTACTAATAAAAATGATTTATCATATGACATGCTCGGTTAAGACATCTAAGACAATTATATGTTGTGAACGTTATAGAAATCGCATGATCATCCATCAGACAACATTCTCTTGAAAAACTAAAATTTTAAATCGAATCACTCTTCCGTGTCTTTCGTGTTACTTGTTCTCAAAGTAAACTAACTATCAACTATTCTTTAATATGAATCAGTAGCAAATCATCAAAAAAAATTAGAACGAATAAATGTGGGCCTATGCACCAACCATATGGACCATTTAAATGTTTAGTTGTGTTGAGAAATACATAAGTGGGAATAGCACACGTGTCTTTTCTTTTTCATACTGCAACCTAGTGTTTGAATGAGTGTGCGTGATCAATAATTTTCAAGAACATGGGTTTTCAACTATAGATGGCATTTGTATTAATTTTTAACCGATCATTTAAAAGTATTGATATTTTATTTTAAACAAAATATTTAGTTTGTTTTTTCCGTCTAGTTTTTGTATGAATGTTTTCTAAAACGCCTCTATTATGAAATAATCAATAAACTTAATAAAATAAAAATCATTCCAAATAAACAATGATGATGCAATTTTAAACTCTTATTTAAAATATGTAAATTGATTATTTATGAAATAAAAAATAAATAAAGACCATCAGTTACCACATATGACATAACCATAAATCAATTTTCAATATAATTATTATCTGGACCATCAAAAGTGGGCCGAAATTGATCACGCATATGGGTGAAATCACAGTGATGGAGATATGGGAGAAATTGATCACCATACACGCAATCACAGTTAAAATTATGCACAGTGGTGAAATTGATTACTTTAGATTTCTGTAGTGGTGAAAGAGATAGGAGAGAAATCAATCACCCTTAGAGGAGAAAGTCAATTTCTGTAGGCGTGAAGACATGATGGAGAGAGTCGATCAAAAGGAGTAGAAGTTCATATGAAGGCAAAGTCTAAAGAACGATCTGTATGTGTGAAGCATGAAGGAGAAAAGGGTTTGGTTTAGGGGCAAATTGGTACAAGAGGCGTTATTCCATTTAATTTCAGGGGTAGGAGTGGAACACACATGTTCCCTCTTGTTCTAGTTAGTTCATGTATGTTTCACTTATTGCTATGTCGAACATGGAACGACTCTGTGCTGTCCTATCCCACCATGTCCACCCTACCAAACGCACCCTAAAGAGAGTAAATAGTTTATAAAAACAGTAAATTATATTTTTGGTCCCCATGCTTTTTAATCTTGATGATTTCATTCCTGCAATTTAAAAACTACAGTTTAGTCATCGTGGTTCGAAAGGCACTTGAAATTGGTCCCTCTCTTATGATTGTTAAGTTTCATTTGTTAAATGAGGAGCATTTGGTATTTTCTTATTTCTCTCATTAATTTTCTTTCAAAGATTTATCAAATAATATTATATTTTTACACGACGACGGATCGTGTGAGAAGAATAGTTAATGTGAAAAGCGTAAGAAAGGATAAAGATCTGGACCATTGATTACTTTTAATCTAATGAATCATGTTTGACATAAGGACTGATCCGGTATATCTCGGTGCATTTCATCTTAATGTGAATCCAAATGTGAAGATCCTTTCTCAGTGCATCTCACCTTAACTCTCATTCTCACCGAAACCTAACCCATTTATACACATATTAAAATATATTATCTTATATATAATTATTAATATATTTTATCTTATTAATATACAAATATCATATAATCCCCCTTCATGGGACCTCTTATACGACATCAAAAAAGAAAGGGGAAGAGTGGTGTTTCTCGATTGAAGAAAACAAAAAAGAAAGCGTTAGAGAGGGACTAATTCCATGTGTTTCGCAAACCGTAATTGATTAAACTACAATTTATAAAACTATAAGGACTAAAATCATCGAAATCAAATAAGTACAAGGACCAAAAATGTAACTTACTCTCCTGAAAAATAAAACCACTAAAATGTCGGGTGGAATCGTCGGTACGACACCGTTTTGGTAAACTCCACCTGCACCTGACGCAATCACGCATGATATGATTGGGAAAAAATCATGGGAGGGCAATCTATTTGGTTATGGTTTGAAGTTCATCACGCTCCTGATTCACTGCTCTTTAGATTCCAATTCCAACCATGGATTTCTTCAGCCTATAGATACACCAAAATCTGTATGTATATATATATATATATAGGCGGCAGTCCACATCTTTCTGAAGCTTTCTGGCCATCTCATTGATTGTTGCTTCGCTTCCAAGATAAAATAAATTGCATTCAATACAACACATGCATCTGTAAGTTCATACCGACTGATGTTTTTCTATACATATGTATATGTCTTTACGTGTTGTACTGTTGTTCTGTGAATTAATTGTTTGATTCCAATACTTTATTTGCTCTTTTTTCTAGGTTGTTTTATCATCGAGAAGACGAGAACTGTTTGTGATCGTGTTTTTCTTTTTGTCGATTGAGAAATTGAAACCCTAATTTATTCGTTCGGGTTTAGGAGGAAGTAGGTGAGCTCTTTTTCTTCTTTTGTGTTGCTTATATTGACTATCTTGTGGTTTGTGTGTTTGTTATTAGTTGTTCTTAGTTCTTAATTTGAGTTGATTTTTGTTGGTCTCATTGGGTGAATTTGAAATTAATTTGAGAACTTTTTTATAAGTTTAGATGATGGAAGATGGTATTTAAAAAGAAGCTGGGTTGGTTGAAAATTGAACATATGGAGGACTGTTGATTGCAATCGTAATCCTCTTCCATCTATTTTTGGAGTTGCAGTTTCTGAATGTTTATATAAAATCTCACAGTGGGAGGTTTTTAGGGGAAAACCCCCCAAAAATAAAAAACTGAGGAACACCTCATAACCATTCATCTAGACATTATGACATATGTATAAAGTAATTGGAGCTGTATTTTTGGTTTATATGCACATGTGTATACAAGTAATTGGAGCTGTTTTTTTGTTTATATGCACATGTGTATACAAGTAATTGGAGCTGTTTTTTTGTTTATATGCACATGTGTATACAAGTAACTGGAGCTGTTTTTTGGTTTATATGCACATGTGCATACCGGAAAATTGCTTACAAATTACTTGTATGCACATGTGGATATCGTCCGGATTAAGGGTTAATAGGGTGTTCCTCAGTTTTTCAATCTTTTTTTGCGGTTTCCCCTGGTGCCTAACATTCTTTGCATTTGGATCTTAGAGATATTTTGGGGAAGCTTTAGTGGCTATATGGGTATCACTGTATGTCAATACAAATATAGGTAAATCTTGTGGCAAATCATTAGAAAATTGTTGGTGAAACATGAATTTCAAATTGGGCCAACATTGCCATATTTGTTATGTCATAACTAGATATTTTCTCAGTACTGCTGAGGATACACCACTTTATTTGGGATTGTATTGTGTTTTTTGTTTCTTGGCTTGTTATGGAAGAGTTGACATAAAGAATTCTACTTGCTCAATAATGTTAAAATATTCACATGTGAAGGTTCCTCAAGTTATAAACTTTGCAGGTTGAAGTTGCTAATTGTTTATCATTTGAAATCAGGTTGTTCTAATTGATGCTTACTGCCTTATTTGTTACTATTTGTGCACCGTTCAAAGAAAACAAATGTTTACTGGGTATCAATGACTTAGGGTCTTTTTGTTAGCAGCTTAATGAGGTTAATAGCACTCACAGCTTATTCGGTCAGCTATACTTGACTGTTTGGTAGTGGCTTAATGACATAGAAAGTGGCTTGTTCAGTAAGCTTCTAGGGGGAGCTTTATGTAGAAAACCAAACATTGCTCCTCCAAATTAAAAAAAAACACTTGTTCCATCTATGAAAAAACCCTCCTAAACAAAAACCTTCTCAATCTATACAGACAAATTAATCCACACAGACAACTTTATCCATACAGGACTTAGGGCCTGTTTGGTACTGGCTTAATGAGCTTAATAAGGGCTTCAGCTTATTCGCTCAGCCATACAAGGGTGTTTGGTAGTGGCTTAATCAAACAAAGAATGACTTAATTGCTAAGCTTTGAGAGGGAACCCTTATGGATACAGACATATTATTTCCACAACTACCCCTCTATTAAACAACTCGCTCAGCCATAAAAAAATCTGCTCAGCCCAAATAACACACACGCTCAGCTTTTCTTCTCTGAAAAACGCTCATTTCCTGAAAAACCTCACTCACCATTTCCATGAAATCCTCACCATCGTCCAACAACTGGAGCTGCTCGGCCGACGATTACAGATCTGCAGTCCTACTCCTAGCATGAGGAAAAATCCATTGACAAGAAGCATGTTAAAATCAAGATTGATTACCGAAATCACCAAAACTTGAGAGCTCCACAACCTGCTTGTTAGTTTAGAATCAACATCTTTCTCTTATCCCAAACTAGCTTTCCCGATGTATGCTCATCCTCCAATGTCAGTTAATTGCTCCTCCCTATTTGCCAGCTCTTTGTTTACCGATTGGTATTTTTAGGGCTTCCAAAGTTGGGCTTTTAGGGCCTTTTGTCAACGGAACAATGATAAGAGAAAAGAGGTGGGTTTTGGTTAAAAATTTTATGGTGATTATGCCTTGAATTTATGTAATTATTTTTGATAAAGTGTTTTTTTTAATAAATTAATTAAATTGATAGTATTTATTGTTGAGAATCAACCCTTCAACACATTTATCAGACAGATATGTTAATTGGTTCTTAATAATGAAGGATAAAATAGTCATTTCTGACATTCAGACCCTTTATTCAGCTCAACAAACAAACAGTAAGATATCTAAATCCACACAGACAGATTTATCCAGACAGACAGATTTATCCATACAGGACTTAATGAAAAACCAACCAAACAGCCCCTTAGTGTCTGTTTGTTAGCAACTTAATAAACTTAATTGGACTCACAGCTTATTAGGTCAGATATACATGACTCTCTGGTTGTGGCTCAATATATAGAAAGTGACTTCTTCAAAGCTTCTAGGAGGGAGCTTTATACAAAAAGCCAAGTTTTTTTCTTCCGAACTTGCCCCTACCAACTAACAACCACGCTCATTTCATCAATGAAAAACCCTCCCAAACAAAAATCTTCCCAATCTATACAGACAGATTTATCCACACAAACAGCTTTATCCACACAGGACTTAATAGAAAACCAACCAATAAACCCCTTATTAGTAATTAGCATCTAGCAAACATTTGTCTATTTGCATTTTTCTTGGATAAATTTAGTCCTTATTACATTCATTTTTCTGCAGTTAAAATCTCTCTAATGGCAGACTTAAAAGAACGCCTACTCCCACCAAAACCTGCTTCAGCTATAAACCTTAGAGACACATCTTATAGACCATCTGCATCTGGTCGCCACCCTTTTCAAGCGGTCGATGTTTTAGGTCTCAAAAAACGTGGCCAAGGTCTTCGTTCATGGATTCGTGTTGATGCTGCCACCGGAGATTCTCAAGTTATCGAAGTCGATAAGTTCACTATAATGCGTCGTTGTGATCTACCCGCCCGAGATCTTCGCCTACTGGATCCATTATTCGTCTACCCATCAACAATTTTGGGAAGAGAGAAGGCTATTGTCGTAAATTTGGAGCAAATTCGGTGTATTATAACGGCCGATGAAGTTCTGCTTTTGAATTCTCTTGATAGTTATGTGTTACAATATGTGGTGGAATTACAAAGACGGTTGAGAGTTGCAGGAGGTGGTGACGTTTGGCAATCGGAAGGCCCGGAATTGAGTAGACGGATAGGGAATCGGAATTTGGGTGATATGTTTGGAAATACGTCACCGGATTACTTGCCGTTTGAGTTCAGAGCTTTAGAAGTTGCTCTCGAGGCTGCTTGTACGTTTTTGGATGCTCAGGTTTGTCTTATAACCAACAATTCTTGCAATTTTTTTATACATATATAATATTTATATACGGCAAATGAAACAAATAAACTCATACACCCTCCTCACCTTTGGCGAGGTTTGAACCCCCAACCTCCTAGGAGGATAAAGGCTCACATACCGCTAGGCCAAAGGCCATTTGGTAATTCTTGCAATTTATAAGCATTGAGGCGGTGTTTTACGTTTTTTTAAAACTAGAAATTATAATCTTTTTATAATTACATAATTTTGTTTTTATAAAAAAAATAGGGAATAACCATAAGGGTTGTGGCGTAGTGGTTGAGGTCTGCGGGATGTGGTGGAATATCTCATTTGACCAGGGTTCGATTCCAGGCATACACAACAATTGTGGCCACTGAGTTTAATCGTTTATCAGGGCTGATTTCTTGCAGCCACAATTTGCCAGGGTTAGTCTGGGAATAGCCGGGACACCCTTCCAAAATATAATTAGCCTCATTGAAGAGTCACTATTTGAAAGATAGTCGATGAAGCTATCAACAATAAGTCAGTAACCACAAAAAGATATAAATTTGATTAACGGTGTAGGGATTAAATCAAGTGAGAACCGCAAAAAGATTATAAACCTGTAAGAACTGATTTAAAAGCAATCTTTTACATGATATTTTTTCATCAAATGCTAGGATTTAAGATATTGCTTCACATGTATTTGTTTCGTAATATGATAGTTTCATATGTATTTGTTTCACCACGTGAATATTTTTTTACGTGTATTTTTCATTTCACTAGGTGAACCAGAAATAAAAGTTCACATGTAATTTTTTCACAAGGTGAACACAAACATATGTGAAACAAAATCTTAAATCATAGGTTTTGATGAAAAAAAATCATATAAAAAGTATATTTTTATGTTGGTTTTCAAGGGTTTGTAACATTTTTGTGGTTCTCATTTGATTATCGTCCTAACGGTGTGTGAATATATATATATATATACATATTTGTAAAATAATCCTAGTATAATGCTTCTCGTAAGCTGTATTAACAAGTAATAGTTGTTTAACACATTTTAGGCAAGTAGATATATGTCAACAATAGATATGAAACAATAAGATCTCAATTATTTGGATTTTGGACCCAGTTCACAATAACAATGAATGACAATTAATGGGTTTGATCTTATTCAAGATAACATAGAGGTTAGTTTGATCCCATGCTTGGTTTGTTTGGTGAATTAACAAGTAATCAAATATTTTCACCCCCTTGGTTTGCTCATTTTCGGGGTGAGATTTCAAGGGTTCTAAAGCATTGGACATTTTGATTGGTTTTTTCGTGATAGAATTGTAAGAAAATGGATTATCTTATCTTAAAGATTGATCTAACTTACTAGATTCTAAGATCTCCATGAAAAGGCCTATATATAGGTTTAGGTTCAGGGAAAATGACAAAAAAATGAAAAACTGAGGAACACCCTGGTAACCATTCATCTGGACGGAATGCACATGCGCATACCGGTAATTTGTAACTAATTTGTCCGGTATGCACACGTGCATAAAAACCAAGAAACAACTTTATTTACTTGTATGCACATGTGCATACCGTCCGGAATCCGGATTACAAGGGTATTCCTCGGTGTAATTTTTCATTTTTTTTGGGAGGGGGGGGGTTTCCCCTGAACCTCTGTTTCTCCCTCTCTCTCTCTATATATATATATATACATACACACATATTTGATTCAATGGTGGGCCCCATTGAATCAGATATGATTTTTTAATGTGTGGGACCCACATCATATGTGGTCCAGAAAATGTTCCTTTGTTCCTTTAAAGAGGGGTGTTCTTGTATGATCCCTCCCCTATATATATATATATTATCATGTGTTACTATAGACCAGTCTTTCAAAATCAATGATAGAACGGTATGACCGTTCGAACAGACTGGTTTTCTGGGTCGGATTGTGATTAATTTTCCAAATTCACCCATCGTTTTTCATGCCTTTATGTTGGGATGTAAGAGTTTTTGAAAATTATTTCTTTACCATCTAGATCTGTGGTAATAATCTTGTCTAATGGTGTCTTTCCGACTTATAATCTGATAGTTGAAACACAATTTGCTTTGTGATTTTATAGAAAATGTAATAAAATAAAAATTGGAAACTACATTGACTTTTCTCTTAAGATCTTTGTCGTAAATATAGTTTCAGTCCTCCAGCCTATCGAAAGACCTGCAATTATCGGGTAGTATGCAGTGGCAATTTTCAATCATACAATGTGTACTCGTAGTCTGACTTTTAGCGGTAGTCAGCATTTTGGTGTCATTTTAATCGTCTTGACGAAAACTTCCTAATGATATATTTTGTTATAAAAAATATTTATTTTATTATAATTTAGTAAAATACATAAATTAATCAAAATATATAAACAACTTGTTAGGGGTTAACTGGTCATTTTATCTGTTATGTCATGTCCAGTTCTGTCTTACCAAATGCTGCATAGTTGTTCTGTCTTGTCCAATCATGTTTTTAGCCTAATTCCACTGTTTCAAGAGGTTCTTTTTAATGTTTTTTGGTTGATTTTAAGGTACTTTTTATGTTTTTTTGGTTGATTTCGAGAGCCTCTTTCAGTTTTTTGGTTGATTTTGAAGGACTTCTTCGGTTTTCTGGTTGATGTTTCTTGTATTTGATAATATCCCGGAGCCCCCCCGATTATTCTAGAGTTGTTATTTGATGAATCATGCATGTTAGTTATTCGTCTTCTTAATTAACGTCTGTAGAAAGTACTGCTACATATTCAACAAATTACATGTGCTATTGTGTAATGGTCAAAAGTAGACCAAGGGCCTGTTTGTTAGCAGCTTAATGAGCTTAATAGGACTCGCAGCTTATTCAGTCAGCTATACATGACTTTTGGTAGTGGCTTAAAGATATAGAAACTGGCTTATTCAGTAAGCTTCTAGGGGAGGAGCTTTATGCAGAAAGCCAAGTTTTTCCAAAACCTGCCCCTCCCAATTAAAAAACAGCTCCTTTCATCTATGAAAAAGCCCTCCCAAACGAAAACCTTCCCGATCTATACAGACAAATTAATCCACACAGACAACTTTATCCATACAGGACCTAATGGAAAACCAACCAAACAGCCCCCAAGACTCTTCCTATCATGTGCCTATGTGGTCAATATGTACCATAACACATTGCATAATTGAAATATCCTTCGATATATAGTAGCTCTATGTTAAAATATTCTAGATTCGAAAATTAAAAATATATATTGAACATCTTTTTACAAGAAAAATCTTTCTCTGAATTCATCAGGCAGCAGAATTAGAAATTGAAGCATATCCATTGCTAGATGAACTTACATCAAAGATCAGTACTTTAAATTTGGAGCGTGTTCGTAGACTGAAAAGCAGACTCGTTGCATTGACTCGAAGGGTCCAAAAGGTGCCATATATAGTCTGTCTCCTTTTTTCTTTTAGGGAAAAATGCATTAAATGTAATAAAGTTTGGTTTAGTTCCTATTTAGTGTAACAAATATTTTTTTTCTCTCAATCGATGTAATGAATTTTTTAAAATTTTCTATTTTGTACCCATTTTGATCAGTAACCTGCTAATCTTGTAACATTTGATGATGTGGATACCCGTTTGTGAATAGTCACGAAAAGGGTTACGGCGAAGTGGATGATAAACTTGCCATCCGGGCCATCAAATGCTACAAGATTAGCAGGTTACTTGTTGAGGGTTGGGTTCACAAAAAAAATGCAAAATTAAGGAACACCCTCGTAACCGTTCATCTGTACGGTATTCACATGTGCATACAAGTAAATTATAAGCAATTTCTCTGGCATGCACACGTGCATAAAAACCAAGAAGCAGCTTCAATTATTGTCCAGATGAATGATTACTGGGGTGTTCCTCAGATTTTCATTTTCTTACAGGTTTTCCCATGAACCTCCCTCTACTCGTCAAAATGTGTAAAAAAATTTAAAATTTTGAAACTTTGCTACATTAATAGGAAATCATCGAGAATTTTTTTTTGTTACACTAAATAGGAATTAAGACAAACTTCATTACATTTTGATGTATTTAGCTCTCCAATTCGTCATTATTTTGACGATCGCTTGCATACAGGTAAGAGATGAAATCGAGCAGCTGATGGATGATGATGGAGATATGGCAGAAATGTATCTGACTGAGAAGAAAAGCCGGATGGATTCAATGTTCTTAGGTGCTGAACAATCTCTGATTGGATACAGATCAAACGATGGTACACAATCTATCTCGGCTCCGGTTTCTCCAGTTTCTTCACCTCCAGAAAGCCGAAGACTCGAAAAAACTTTAAGTATTGCAAGGAGTAGGCATGATAGTATGAGGAGTTCGGAAAGTGGTACGGAAAATATTGAAGAATTGGAAATGTTGCTGGAGGCTTATTTCGTTGTTATTGATAGCACTCTGAATAAGTTGACATCGGTAATTAGTTTTTACTCCCGAGATTATTAATTTTTTACGGTTTCTTTGGTTTCAAGTTTGTTAACGACTTCGTTTTGTGTTGTAACCAGCTGAAGGAATATATAGATGATACAGAAGACTTCATCAACATCCAACTGGTATGTTTTCGTTCTTTATGTTGTCATTATTATAAAGCCCAATTAAATAATTGTAGTAAATATCCACACTGAGTAAGGCCCTGTTTGTTAGCAGCTTAATGGGACTCATAACTTATTCAGTCAGCTATAGATGACTGTTTGGTAGCGGGTTGATGGTATAAAAAAGTTGGCGTATTCAGTATAAGCTTCTAGGGGGAGCTTTATTTAGGTTCTGTTTGTTAGCAGCTTAATGAGCTTAATGGGACTCATAACTTATTCGGTCAGCTATAGATGACTGTTTGGTAGTGGGTTAATGATATAAAAAGTGGGGTATTCACTATAAGCTTCTAGGGGGAGCTTTATTCAGAAAGCCAAGTTTTTTTCAAACCTGTCCATCCCAATTAAAAATAACGCCCCTTCCATCTATGAAATAAAAACCCAAACAAAAACCTTCCCAATCTATATAGACAGATTAATCCACACAGACAGCTTTATCCATACAAGACTTGAACCAAACAACCCCCAAGTCTGAATAGGATAGGATGTATGCAAACTTACTTCTTAGAGAGGCTCTTTCCTTTAAAACCCCTGGCTTGTAGAAAGGTTTTGAGAAAAAAAAATTGCGTAAAAGATTTGGGTACGAAAACCTCTCCACCCTACCTTATCCCCATTAGCCGCAAGACCCGGAAGTCCCAGTGGTGGACCCATGATTTTTGCATAGTGGGTGCACCTTTAAGGTGGATCAAAGTTCTGAAAAGTAGTCCGATGTCTTTTTACCCGGATTCCACTGTTTCGAGGGATTTTTTAAGTTTTTTGGTTGATTTCATGGGACTTTTTTAAATTTTTGTTTGATATCCCTTGTATTTTCTAATATCCTAGAGCACCCCTCAAAGTTTAACGTGTGCACCTTTCATACCCAAAAAAAGAAATTCTACCTGTAATAAGCGCTAATCTCAACTATGTTCGGAAGGCCTGGTTTGGTATCTATCTAGCATGGTCCGACCACAAATACATCTTCTTCTCGAGTGTCTTCTGGAAAATGTTGACTTGATAGACTTGACTATTACTGTAACGCCCCAAGCCCAAAGTAGCAGGCCCAATAACTTTGGGTTCAACTAAACCATGGTGGAAGTTTTTCTTAGCCCACAATTTGAGCTTAATCAATCTACTTTTCTATCTGTTAACCGTAAAACCTTTACACTTGTCTTCCCATTCTTCAAAATGCTAGTGGGCTTATGATCAATTTAGGGGCTTTTTGTTTACCTTTTAACAGTTCCATTAAGAGGCAGTCTCTGGATCGTTAAGAGGTGAATGAAATCCTATTTGACAAAAAAACAAGTCTATACCTCTTAATGGTTCCAAAACTCTCTGAATCATATAAACCATTCAGAGCCGTAATTTCATTTTGAACAATTATCAAACAATTACATTTCATTTTGTATTATGTCATAAGAGCCTCTTAATCATTCTTCACCAAACCATTCAGCAACTGTCAAACAGCCCCTTAGTTTACCATATAGAGCTTTTACTTGAAGAACCAAAACCAAACCAAATACACCCAGCATGCCCTACTCAGAAATAGGGTTTGGGGTGGGGTTGAGACGTATGCAGACCTACCCCCTAGGCCCCTATCAGAGAGAGTAGGGCGCTTCTTTGATAGTGAAAACCCGAGTGTCGAGAAGGTTTTTAATAAAAATAGGAAGAAAAAGAAGGAACTCGGGACCAAAAATATGAACTTTTTAGTTGCTAAAAATGATAAATATTTGACGTGCAGGATAACGTTCGAAATCAACTTATACAATTTGAGCTGTTACTGACTACTGCAACATTTGTTGTGGCCATCTTTGGAGTTGTGGCGGGAATATTTGGGATGAATTTTGTGATTCCGTTGTTCGATAGTCCGTCAGCATTTACTTGGGTTTTGGTGATCACGGGGGTCACCGGAGCTGTCATTTTTAGTTCCTTTTTGTGGTTTTTCAAGCATCGGAGATTAATGCCGTTATAGATTCGGGATTACGAGCAAGAAGAAAAGGAATATGAATATGTTCACAAGTGTTGATTGTCATTGCTATCAATATGTGAATCTTGTTTTTTTTTAATTAAAAATATTTAAAGTTAAAAGTGAAGCTCTCTTGTAAAGAAAATTCTACTTGATGAGCTTTCTATTATATACTTTTTTTTTGGTTTTTATGGTAGCAACAAGAAGAGGTTTCTAAGTGTACACAAAATGGTTGAAAATATGTATGAAAAACACAGGTTGCACAATTAGGGGGAGTTTTTTTTTTTGGGGTGTTTGGTTTGATAGAATGGTTTGAAGAGATTTGGGATTTTTGGCTTATAAGAAAAGTTAAAAATTTTAACTTTTCTTATAATTTCTTTAAAATAGAGTAAGAAAAGTTAAAAATTTTAAGCAAAATTACTCCCAACTTCAAGAGTTATGCTATTTTAGAGATTGTATTCTTCTTTATATTATTAAATAATCAATATATTAATAAAATTTTTTATTTCAATGTCTCCTATTGGGTGAAATGATTAAAATAATATTTCTTTTTTTCAAAAAGTGGATTTAGAGATTTCTCCAACTTTGGAGATTTTTATCATCTCTCTCCTATTTGTTCTATTTTATAATACAATATAGCATAGCTTTTCAAGCAAAAAAATTGCAAAAATCTCTAATTTCTTTATTTTAGCATAACTCTTCGAGATGCTCTAAGATTTGGAATGGAACTGAATTTCATCTTGTGGGAGAACAAGAGTTAAGATAAGAAGTGTAAGAAGAGATTTGAAGTCTTCGATCATTTTTAATCTCACATCCATCCTTTGTCGGATGGGATCTCGTTAGTGTTGATCTTCAATTAAGATTGATTCAAGGGTGGAGATCCATTTTTACTTTTCTCACTATAACTTTCATTCTCACCGAAATCCAAATAGCTTTTATTATTTGTTTATTACAGAAAGGAATGTAATTAACGTATTTTAAAACGTTATTATAAATAAATCTTATAATAGCTCGTACTTTTCTATTAGTATCCTACAATCTTGAGCTTATAAAGAACTTACGTCTCTAATATTCTAATTTTCTATCTATAAATGGTTCAATGATGTGTAAAATCACATGTACGTCACCTGCACACCTTTGCATCGACTGTCAACATAAAATCACATGTAATTTTACATATGATTTAACTGTTTTTATGTTCTCTTATTTAATTATTATTCTCGTTTGAATCTCCTCTAAATTGTTATAGGTTTTAAAATAAGGAAAATTGACTCAAATGACCATTTTACATATCTAAATTGGTCTTCTAACCATTTCTGTCTCAGATTGATCCAAATATCACACTTCCGCAATACCCAGGTCCGCAACATAGCTATAAAGCAAAAAAAATATCAATACATATCTGCTATTGTGACAGTCAGGTCCGCAATTGCGACGGTAACACTTACAAAAATGATTGAATTTAAATATTTTTTTATTGTCTTTTAGCTAGGTCCGTAACATTATAGATATATGACATTTACGTCAATGCTAAAAAAAATGACTAGAAAACCAATTTAAATGTATAAAATGGTCATATTTATTAAATTTCCGTTAAAATAAATATTGATATAGAAATTATTGATTTTATCTTTGATGAAATGGACCCCAAAACTTGCTATATTTGCAGAAACATCAGAGCACCATAATCATAATAAGCCGGCAGTGGCACCACACCACTGAATGATGTCCACCTCACGCCTTATCACTTATCTCCTCCTCCTCCTAATCGCCGCCGCTGCAACCACCGTCTCCGCCACCGATCACATCGTCGGCGCCAACCGTGGATGGAATCCAGGCATCAACTACACTCTCTGGTCCAAAAATCACACCTTCTACGTCGGAGATTTCATCTGTACGTATATATATATATATATATATATATCCTCGATCTACATTTCCTATATGAATTCCGAAATCGGAAAAAGTAAAAATTATCATGAAATTGCACGCTGTTTATGCTCGTGATAACATCAAAATTTGTGCATCTAATGATTCTAAATTTCTAAATCTACATCTCAACCGTTTAATTGCATATTTTGAATCGATAACATTGTAGCATTTAGGTATTTGAAGACGCAGTACAATGTGTTTGAGGTGAATAAAACTGGCTACGATAATTGTACGCTCGACAGTGCCATAGGGAACTGGAGCAGTGGAAAAGACTTCATTCTTCTCAACAAATCTCAGCGGTATTGTTATTATTAATTAGGGATTCACAATACCAATAGAAACTTTGATAAATAATTGGATCATATATGGAACACTTTCCGAAATCAGTGTTCCAAAATCTGTAATTCGACCCTACAACCTGGGGTTATACGAATTCAATTTGGGATAATCCAACATATCAATCTGGATTTCATGCAAATCCAAGATTGGTAACACATAATACCTTGTTTGTTGAGACAGAAATTCGGCGTAACAGTGTATATTTGTATATATGCTCTGCAGAAACGAACTACGGAGTAGTGTATATATAGAGAGAGAGAGTAGAGAGAGGAAAGTTCAAATGCGAACTCAAATTTGATTGCAAACACGAGGACAAAGGAAAGCGTGACAGGTGTCCATTCGGTCCGAATAATGAAAGGCATTCGGTGTGAATAACGAAGATGAAGTTCATACATTATTCGGTATGAATAACATAACATTCAAAGTGAATAACACAACATTCAGTCTGAATATATTCAGACTGAATGGGACACGTATTGCGCTCTCCTTTGTTCTCAAGTTCACAACCAAATTTGAGTTCGCATTTGAACCCGCCCCTATATAAATATAGAATACCAACAGACGCATCTGTTCGGAACAGGTGGCAGTTAATTCAGTTAATTATGGAGGGAAAAGTCACATTTGTTCCGAGCAGGTGTGTATATGGAGTCTGTAACAGATGTGACTTTCAGGGGGGGTGTTTGGATTAGCTTATAAAAACAACTTATTAACTTATTCCAGTGTGGCACCCGGTAATAAGTCATTTTGAGTGTTTGAGAAAAACAACTTATCCGGTGCCAAACCAATATTTGATAAGGACTTTTCCAGGAAGTCAATAAGTTATAAGTTAATAAGCTAATCCAAACACCCCCTTAGATGTGCATACATCCCGCCAGGGTCCGGACCCCTGTGTTCCCAACTTCATATTAGCTTATCCGAGTGTGCACTCTGCACCTCCGAACTTGAATTGTAGCCAATACCAAACTCAACTTTGTCTCGTATTAATCTTAGACTACACTAAATGGCATAAATGACACTAAAATCACCAACAACAACAACAACAGGTATTATTTCATTTGCGGCACTGGCGGTTGTTATAACGGCATGAAAGTTACGGTTCGTGTTCAAGCACTTCCGTCTCCTCCTCCTCCTCCTTTCTCCCCTGTCTCTGTCTCTGCTTCCGGTAAATCGGTCTTGATGAATGTTGCATTAATGGTTGTGGTATCAGTTATTTGGCTTGGATCTTATTGATTCTAAAATGGTGGAAATTAAATTCTACAAAATCAGGTGTGTTTTCTATTCATTCATGATTAGGTGTGTTTAAGTTTGAGATAATATCGGTTTAATTTTTTGAATTTCTGTTTGCAACTTTTGTATGATTAAGACAATTTTCAGCTGGTTGTATTCTTTGTCTTTTTTGTTTTTTTTTAAGTATTATTATTATTATTATTATTGTGGAAGTTACATGTTTAGTCCCTGTCGTTAGAGGTTTCTAACGCTCTTTGTCTATTTTTTTTTGAAAATTTAACGGATTGTGTTTTTGTGGTTGCGATTTTCAACGAATTACGTCAGATGTTTAATTTGAGATATATGGTGAAATATCGTGCGAGAATAAGAGTTAAAGTGAGAAGCGTAAGAAAATATATGAACCCTTGATCACTTTTAATCTCATGTCCACCCATGAATTGCGTTTTAAAAGGGAATTGATCCGGTGCATTTTGGTGCACCTCGTTAGTGTTGACATTAAATTATGATTGATCCAAGGATGAAGATCTGATCTTACGTTTCTCACCATTTACCGGAACCCAACCCTGAGATATATACAGTGGCGGACCCAAGATTTTTCCTAAGTGGGTGCACCCTTAAATTGGATCAAATGTCCGCAAAGCCGTTTGATGTATTTTTCGGTTGATTTCAAGGGATTTTTTTATCCAAATTCCCGTTCAGGGACTTCTTAAGTTTTTCGGTTGATTTCGAAAGATTTTTTTTAAGGTTTTTGGTTGATTTCGAGAGATTTTTTAAGGTTTTTGGTTGTTTTCGTGGGATTTTTTAAGGTTTTTGGTTGATTTTGAGGGACTTTTTAATGTTTTTGGTTGATTTCGAGAGATTTTTTTAAGGTATTTGGTTGATCTAATAGGGATTGGGCCTTGGGGTATCCTGTGCTACTTTAAAAAATTATAACTAAAAAGTGTGCTCCTTTAACCCTTAGAAAACTGAAATATCACAGAACACTCCTCAGGAATTAGGGGGTACACCTTACGTACCCCAAAAGAATTTATCCTAACGAAACGGAGTTGAGCGATAGCACGGGACCCCCTCCCCTAAGGATAGGTCCGCCCCTGGATATATATATATATATATATATATATATATATGAGGAAAGTTCAAATGTGAACTCATTTTTGGTTGTGAACGTGAGGACGAATCTCAGCCACTTATCCGGTCAATAAAGGCGGCTTTGACCTTGTTCCCCTCCTTTAATAATCTCCACCCTCCCATGAATCGCGTCAATCCTCCGTGATCGCGTCCACCATAACCGAAGATGTGTGGCTGAGATTCGTCCTCACGTTCACAGCCAAAATTGAACGTTAGGTTCAAATGTGAACTCAATTTTGGCTGTGAACGTGAGGACGAATCTCAGCCACACATCTTCGGTTATGGTGGACGCGATCACGGAGGATTGACGCGATTCATGGGAGGGTGGATATTATTAAAGAAGGGGAACCAGGTCAAAGCCGCCTTTATTGACCGGATAAGTGGCTGAGATTCGTCCTCACGTTCACAACCAAAAATGAATTCACATTTGAACTTTCCTATATATATATATATATATAGTAAAATGTTTTTATTTCTAATCAAAAACGCAAAATATCACAACAATATAAAGTCAAATAAAATCATGCATGGTGTTTAACTTTAAGCGTGTTTGTTTTATTACATTAAAGGACTTTATGGATAAAAACGTGTATTCTATACAAAGATGCATGTCTTGTAATGATTAATGCATGGGGCGGCCTTATGCAGGAGCCAATGGTGTTTTGTCACTATTTAATGGGTGGGGGGGGGGGGGGGGGGGGGGTTTGAGAATGTTTTTAACAAATTTCCTAAATAATATCTAAAATAAAAAATTAAAAAGTTAAAATCTTTAAAAAAAAAATTACATTTATTTTTAAGAAATTCTCTATTTTAGAGAATATAACATTAATTATAATAGAGTGTAATCGAGTCGAGCAGCTCGTGAGATACTCGAGATCGACTTGGAAAGTATTCGAAATCGACTCGTGAATTGTTGAGTCGAGCTCGAGCTACCCGAGTCAAGTTCGAACTATAACTCGGCTCGAACGGCTTGCGAGTCTTATCGAGCTTCTATAAAATTACAATTATACCCCATATATGTGTATATATTAAATTATCGAGCTTCTATAAAATTATAATTAATATTTATGTTGGTATGCGTTTTTTAAGACACGAGCTAGTCGAGTCAAGTCGAGCTCAAAAGTGTTGATACCTGTCACAAGCTCGAGCTTGAAAATTTAGGCTCGACCGAGTTCGAGTCGAGTATCGAGCTACGAGTTTGGGAGTCGAGTCGAGCTCGAGCTTGGCACTGTGTCGGCTCGATTACACCTCTAAATTATAATATTAAAATATTACAATCATCTATTAAAAATATTATTTCTTTCTCCAAACATTTATTTTCAAAAAAAATATTAGTGGTCTAACTTGGTAATCATTTTTGGAGTAATCTCAATATTTGAAGAAAAAAAAAACATTTTCTCTCTTTCTTTCTCTATGTGGAGATAGTGTTGGGAAAGCCGTTGGAGAAAAACATTAGCTCAAAATCTCTATTTTCTTCATTTTAGAGAAGATATTGAAGATGCCTAAAGCAACATACTTGCCTAATAAATTTGAATTTAACTTAAAACTATAATGAAAGTTATTGGTGGCTTATAACTTAAGGCTTCATAAATTTTATTTTTTATCCATGTAAAACAAGTTGTTACAAAAAAATTGACCAGTGTAATGAATAAAATCATAATGGGGGTTGAACTAGAAGGGGTTGATTTGAACTAGATTAATTGAAAATATAGATTAATGTATATTTTTTCTAAAAATTTGTTTTAACAAATTCAAATTTTATAGTATATATATATATATATATATAATAATTGATTTTAAATTTTTTCGATTAACATTTTATATTATTTAAATTTTCTACTTATCTTGTTTGTACTAATTAACATATTACATCATTAGAAGTTTGTTTTAATTATATTATTAGAAATTTATTTGAATTATGTTATGAAATGTTTATAATGGACTATTTTTTTAATATGTCCTTTGTATCATTTTAAATGTTCATAGACTAGTTTTTCTCATAAATAAATTGTTCATTTGCTAGCTTATCAATTATCTTATAAGCCATCAGCTAATTTATCAAATAATAGTTAGCTTATCAGCCATCAGCTAACTCGTGTCTCATAACACGTTAAGCTTGTGGCATGTCAGTCATGACTGAACGAACGATTTTTATAATTCAATATTTGATGTTCTTATCATTTTAGTGCCTTACCTTTTCTTTTAAGTATATAACCTAATTTAAATTGTTTATTATCATTAAGTCGTTAAGTAATAATAAAAAAACATATATATTAGATGTATACTAGAAGGGTGCTCGAGCAATGCAACAAGATCTATCTTAATTTTAATATTTTATTTTTTGTTTCTATCAATGTTATGGTACGATTTTTATTGGTTTTGCAAAAGAAAATTTATTTTTTGTTTAATTTCTTTAGTTCAGTTTTTTATTATAATATAGGTTTAATAATATAATTTATTAGAAATATAATAATTAAGAATTTTGTTAGAACTGAATGATTATCCTAATTATATTTTGGATTTTTTATATTTAAAATTAAATGTTTATCTGTATAGTTAGTTACACGAATTCAAATATAAAGCTTTAATAAGTTGTACTAATGTATTTATAATTTGTATTGTTGAATTTTAAGTAATCATGCTTTAATCAGTTATACCTATTGCATAATAATATGTTTTTAAGAGTTTTTGTCAAATACTTTATAATATAGTATATATATAGATATACATATAGGAGACATTTCATTTACAAACCCTCGTCTCTTACCATCTAGAATCTTGAGTTTTTTTTTTTCAGTATTCAAATTAAACTAATATATAAAAATAAAGAAAAACAAGTCAATTGAGGACGACTTTTGTGGCGTAGACCCGGTCCACTCGTGTAGGGTCCGGTCTACCAACAAATCCCAAATTTCTAAAATTTGACTTTTAAGCCCATATCGACGGGTCCGTTCCGATCACGGCCAACTATTTAAAAATGTTTTCGACTTTGTACTTAAGGTTAAGAATAAATTATTAGAGGAATCTTGTTGACTCTCGTGGGTTGGTTGGTTTGGTGCAATTAAGAATAAAATTATATTTAAAATAAATGTATTTTGTTTTGAGCTATATTTTAACAATTTATTTTTCGAAGGTTTCATTTTGATGTTTACGATTAGATATATCCAACAAGATTTTCTTTTAAAAGATAACATTTTATTGTAAAAGAGACTAAATGTATAAGGAAACAAGACAGATAAATAGTTAAGCACGATCTCCTCGAGTAACTGCAAGTAACGTGCAAACAGGATTAGGAGATGCTATCCTAGAGGACCTAGACTCCAAATCGAAGAATGAGAACAAGATTGTCAGTAGCGGATTTAGAAATCTTGGTTATGGGGGTCGTAAGTTGAATTATAAGTTTTATGGTGTCAAAAGAAGAAATATATTTATATAAAAAATAGATTTTTGAAAATTTATAGGGGTCAATTAACCTCCAACTTTTGGATGTAGATCCTCCTATGATTACAGTGTAGTTACACGAGGTGGGTGAGAACTGAGAAGATGTGTGGTCGACCACACGTCCCAAGAGATAGAGCCTATAAGAGAAACAATATTTCAAAGAACATGTTTTTTAACGAACAAAATCTCTATGCATGCCTTTTAAGAAAAACAATATTATTGCAGTGTCTCGATTGCGTCATTTGCGGCCTAAACTAAGGGGTTCTATGAAATTTTTATGATTTTTTTTCAATAAAACCCATTTTTTTTCTCTTTTCATTGTCAGATAATTGTCAACTCTATAAACTAAGGGGTTCTTTGGTTTCTGCAGTTATGGATTCCATTCAAATCCGGTATTATGTTTAAAGGAAAGTCCATAATTAAAATCCCAAAAACATTGCATTTAGAAATCTGATGGAGTAGTTGGTATTTCACAAGATTTCGTATGATTTGTTTGTAATAATGTTTTTAAATATATTAAAAACATTTATTTTATAATAATCCATTAATAAAAGATGATGTAATTGTATTTATAATTTGTATCAATAAATTAGCTACGAAGAATGGATTCAATTCTATTACAAATCCTATAAACCAAACACACACAAAGTTCACAAATATTTCCACGAAACCCAAGCCTTTCAAAAACATTCTGTCAAATTAAACGGGCCTAAGAAACTCCATAAAAACTTCACTATAATAGTCACTACAAGAACCTCCTTTTGGTGGGTCTCATTTAATTTGTCAACAGGGGTAGATACATAATAAATAAATAAATGATAATATAAAAAAAATATTTAATACAGTAACAAGGATAAAAATCAACGTTCTTATACAAAAACTCTTCGTTATGGTTGTAAATATTTGAATAAAATAGAGAAATATTAACTCATTCAACATATTTTTCTGTATTCATTTTTTTCATTTTACTCACTTCATTTGTCAAAGATAAATAATAATCTAAATCGAATTTTTTTTTAAATGAATTGATCAAAGTTGTCACATATGATAATATTATACGACCAACTAAAACATGCCAACTTCCCATCAAAGGTACATATGTACGAAAAACATATTACCTGAGTTCGAACCATGATAGAACAGGTGGTGTCTGTTTTTGTAAGACTGGACTGATGTAGAATCAAAAACTATAAAACTAAACTCTATGCATGGTTTAACTTCTTTTTTTCAAACCTTAAACTAAGTTGCATATCTTTCAAATGTAATAAGCCACACTATATTTATAATCAACTGCATCACAATATTTATAATTCAAAAATTCAAAACAAATTCAAAATTTGATTATCCATACATTACATCATTGTGCGGACCCATAAATTTTACTGAGCAGGTGTACCTTTAAGGTGAATCACAAGTCTGCAAAGTCGTCCAACTTATTTTTAGCCGAATGTCACCGTTTTAAGAAAATTTTAAAGTTATTTTTGCTTGATTTCAAGAGATTTTTTCAGTTTATTTTAAGGTATTTTTTTCAGTGAAATTTCGGTTGACGTTCTTTACATTTTTTGTACTATTATAACTTTGAAAATGTAAAAAGTTGATTTTGATGTAGATGCATGTGAGAAGAAATTCACTTGTAGGGGTGTCATTAACAACATCTAGGGTTTTGCAAGTTTTTGGGTTGGGTGGTCGGATCGTCCTTTTGTCTTGGGTATATCAGATGTAATGTTTTGTGTAATAGTGGTTTAAGTTCTGTATTTTTGTATTATACTTTTTAGCATCTTGCTAGTTTTTTAATATATTGTCTTTCAAAAAAAAAATCTAAAGATGTTATTAGCCTTCCCATAAATAATAATGGTTATGCTTTGTTTGAAAGTGGAACCCAAAACAAAGCATGAAAAAGTGGCAGGAATTCCTTTTACGCCTTACAAGAAAAACAAAACTAAAAGACAACTTGCTTACTCCTTCTGTTTTCTTTTCTGATGTTGATTTATGATCCATTTAGGTTATTTTTTATGTGACGGGTCATATAAGTATAAATAAAAATAAAAATATAATCATAAATAACTTTGTTAAATTAATTAAAATAGTTATTTGAGGCTTACGAAATGACTTTCTAGTCAGGGACGGATCCAGAATTTTTTTCAAACGGTTGCACTGTTTAATTATAAGAAAAAAAATGTCGAGATATTTTTCACAATATTATAATTGGCCTATTGGTTAGTTCATTGATTTTCATATATGAGGTCTTGGGTTCAAGTCCTTTTACTGTGAATTTCTTTTGAAACATAATAAATTTGAAATTAAAAGCAAAAAACTAAGAAAATGACACTAACGGGATTCGAACTTGGGTCTTGAGTGTAGGAAAAAGCTTGCAAACCAACTCTACCAATAAAAACTTGTGTTTACTTTGTAGTTTTAAAATATATATGGTGGCACACAACAAAACAATACGGTTGCACTTTTCAAAAACTCAAAAAATTTACCCTTTGTCGGAGAAATAATACGGTGGCCCGTGCCACCGCGGGCACCACCATAGGTCTGCCCCTGTTCCTAGTCATATTTTTTTGAAAATTACTGATATAGTCATAGGTCCGCAAAATGGTGAAATACTAGGTCTGCAAATGCAGACCTAGGTAAAAAAACATAAAAGTTACACTTTCTATCCTAAAATCTTACATTTTTGATCCCGATCGGCAAACAAAATTATGTTGCTCAGCCAAGTCCATAAAAAGTATTTACTTTTTTTTACTTAGGCCTGCAAAAAAATTAAAATTACGGATCTATAGTTATTTTGATAAACCTTGAAAAAAAAGGTCAACCAATCTTGAAAAATGACTATTTAATTTAATTTCTCAATAATATTTGAAGTACTTATAATATTTTATATTATTTTATTGTAAAGTTTTGAATTAATTAATATTATATATTTTTTAAATAGATTAATTATTTATAAAATTCAAAACATTAATAACGAATCAATCTAATTAATTATAACCAATTGTCCAAACTCACGGACTCATCCGTTTTAATAATACATGTGGATCCACTTAAACTTATGAACTTCTGATTTATTAAGAAAAATAATTTTAAATTTTATAAGAATGTCGTAAATTTAATCAACTTATATATCTGAATACATATGGATTATTTTGATTAACAGGATAATCTTCTTATAAGCTTTATTTTCAAATCTATTAAAAGGTTGTGAATTAAAAGAATTTCGAAAAAACTATTTAACCATTAAAAACAAAAGTACATAGGAAAGAATAATCCCTTAAATTTAACTCCAAATACATAAACATAAAAAGGGAAAACAACCTTACCGATGGATCAAAAATCTCATACTCTACAAATTTATATACAAGTACAATAATATCACGATTCACACATCGTGATCATCAATTCCATGAATCAAGTTGTTTGCGTATACCCCATCTTTTGTTACTAATCTAATAAACTATTTTTGGTAATTCATCAAATAAACTTGTGGACGTAATTCAAACTCATTATCTTTTAACAAACTCCACCAACATTATAGATAATCTGAGTCCTATTTTTCTGGTAAATGTCAGTACCAGATCAGTTTGCACGCATCTCGACTAGTCTCACACACCCTTGAAGATAACAGTCAGGAAATCCCCAGTTCCTTGAAGATGACAGTCAGGAAAATCTCCAGTGACACTGAAATCCTTGACGATAACAGTCTCACGTACCCTTGAAGATAACAGTCAGGAAAATCCCCATTGACCCTGAAATCCTTGAAGATAACAGCCAGGAAAATCCCTAGTCCCTAGTGACACTGAAATCTTTGAAGATAACAGTCAGGAAAATCCCGAATGACCCTGACCCTGAATTTCTTGAAGATAACAGTCAGGAAAATCCTTAGTGACACTGAAATCTTTGAAGATAACAGTCAGGAAAATCCCTAGTGACACTGAAATCGTTGAAGATAACAGTCAGGAAAATCCCCAGTAGCACTACCGTCAAAACCCTATTGTGTAATGTGCTTCAATCAGCGTTGTTCTTATTCTTCCTCCTCGATCTTGATCTCCCGACCAATTTCGAAGGCGGAGACGGAGAAAACTCGTATGGAAGAACCGGGAGATCGATTTCCCCTTTCAATATTTTCACAATATCCCCAATATCGGGCCTCAACTCCGGCATCTTTTGTAAACAAGCGAGCGCCAAATTCACACACAAACTCGCTTGCGCCTTATTATAGTCGTTTTTCAATTTCTCGTCAACTAATTCTAACAAATCGCCGCCTTGAGCCAATTGCCGACACCAACTTATCAAATTTGCCTTCTCAAGCTTCATCGGTGAAGCAAGAACGTGCAACGGTCTTCGCCCCGAAACAATCACGAGAATCAAAACTCCGAAGCTATAAATATCGGCTTTTTCGATTAAGAACCCGCAGCCACCGTATTCAGGTGCTACATAACAAAGGGTCCCTCTCATGCTCGTTGTGCTGCTTAATTCTCGGCTGAAAACGTCTCCACTCCACATCTCGTTGTTCTTTGAATTCTTCCGGAAACTGAATTCTTTGTTTGGATTGAAACCGTTTTCGAGATCATGATGATTTGTTGGTTTTCGTTTTCTTTGGAAGATCGAGAGTTTGAATCGTCGTTTGATCTTCTTTTCAACTTTCTTCTTGCTGAGTGCATCCAGATGTTCTTCTTTCCACCATTCCTGCATTTTCCGGTGACGTTTTTGGCTGCACGGTGCCCGCCATCCCCTTGGTTGTTCTTCGTTTTCGAATGATTTTTGTTCGTTGGAATCTTTGAATTTGTTCAATCTCATTGAATGATCTAAATCAGGTTTCTCAGAATTCTTATCATCGTCCCAATCTGGATTCGCCGGCGGGGAGATTTGACTTCCAATCCATTCTCTGACGTAATCTTTGCTACAAAGCTCTCCGCTGCCGTCTTGCTTCCACCACCAATCTTTCCCCCATTGTTTCTTACCAGATTTGTGTTCATCGTCACAATGATCAGAAGGATTCAAATTCGATTCTCTAATGTGATTATTATTATTATTATCAACTGTAAGACCTAAATCATCATCATAATTTGTAAATTTATTGTTTATCCAATCATCGCCGGCACCGGCGCCGGTGCCGGTTTCGATGTTTCCGATCGAAAGCTCTTTTCCTTTATCGTTCATAAACCCTAATCCTTTCAGACGGTTACAAACAACCTTACTATTGATCGGTGTAGAAGAGGATGAAGCTTGTAGAGCGAGAGAGAAATCTACCTCATTATCGACGGGAGTTCCAATCGCCGGAGACTCTCCGGCGCCGGGGCCGGTACCGGTACCGGTGCCGGCTAAAGTTCCTGATAGATCTTGACTGAACAAATCAACACCGAATTCCGGCTCGATCTTCAATCTCGATAAACCGAAATCGGAAAGTTTCGCTCGGAACTCTGTATCGAGTAAAACGTTGCTAGGTTTAACGTCGCCGTGAATCACCGGCGGATCGCAATCACGGTGGAGGAACTCGAGTGCTCTAGAAACATCTAGAATGATCTCGAATCTTCTCTCCCAATTCAAGCTACGTTCAGAGAAAAGCGATTCTTGTAAGCTCCGATTCGGCATATACTCATAAACAACCAATCGTTTCCTCTTATCAACACAGTATCCTAATAATGAAACAATGAATTGCGATTCTAATCCGCCGAGAATCCGAATCTCGTTCTGGAATTCCCGATCGGCATCCATGGATTCCGAATCAAGCAGCTTCACGGCAACGAGTTTTCCATTTCTGAGAATACCACGGTATACAGTACCGGAACCGCCTTTTCCGATGTAATTATCGTCGGAGAAGCCATTAGTGGCGGAGTTAAGCTCTTTAAAGCTGTAACGACGGAGTTTCAAAAGACATGAATCTAGAGGACTAGTACGAGATCGTTGAATCAACGAATACCAAAGGTAATAAAGCAAGTAAACAACTCCAATAACTATAAGAAGAGACGAAAAAATGGCGATTACGAGAAATATGAAAGTAGCTCTGTGTTTTGTGGCCTGTTGATTAGGAAAAGAAGAAGGTTGTTGTCTCGAAGGCATTGTGTGTTACTTTTTTTTTTCTCGATTACCTACAAAGAAACAAACAAACATATAGAGTGAAAAAATGGAGGATTCTAGGGTTTATACTTGTAGTTGTATTCATCCGCCATGGGAGGAGCTTGACGCAGTCTCCGAGAGAGGTTTATAGCTTTACAGTTGGATAATCATGAGCTTGAAGACCAAAAATGGAGTTGATTTTTGAAGGAAATCTGTTGTTGATGATGATGAAGAATTTGTTTGATTTTAATGGTGGGGAGATTAAGAAGGGGCCCATTGGGGCAGTATAGCTTTTGACTAAAGAGAAAGAATTTGCAGGTAAGGAGAACGACTTTTTTGGGGAGAGATGAAGAAAAAAATGGAGGGAACACGGTGACAGGTGGAATGCAGGACCATTTGTGTAGTTTGGAGTTAATCAGTTTCGATTTATTGTGTTTTTAGTCCTCGTGGTTTATTAAAAGTTTCGAATTTGGTCCCTGTAATCTTGAAATTGCGATTTTTGTTCTTATGTTTTGTAACTTCTTCTAAACAAGAGATGAAATGAAATAAATTAGAACCATTTAAAAAATTATTGAATTTATAAAATTATTAAATCTTTCATTTTAAAAGACATATTAGTAAAAATTAAATTTTACCTTTCTTTTCTCTTGAAAAATAACAATTTAATATTTAAATAAATGAAAGATAGTCAATTTGATTTTTATCCTATAATCTATATTGTCTTATATTACGGAGTAAATAGTACCATATTATTTTTTGAGTTTTTTAATTGTATCCGAATTAATAAATAGTGTTAAAATAAGTTCAATAACCACTTGTAAATTTTAATTTGTTTGAATACAAATTTTCATTTTCATTTTCAATTAACGAGGGGATGTACTATTTTTTTATCACTAGGTTTACAATAATAAAATGTTTACGTATTATTATACTGCATGGATGTATAACCTATAATTATTTAATTATAGATCATGATACTCTTTGGTCCTTATGGTTTGTCATACATTACGGATGTGGTTCACGTGGTTCGTTTATTAAATTGATGGTCACTATGGTTTGCAAATTCTTATAGATTTGGTTCCTTATGCGGACATCATCCATGAGAGGTCGAGACCACAACCGTCTGCCACGTCTCTTTCTTGCTTTGCTCCCTTAGATGGCTCACGAGATCAGATATCTCCATCAAACCAACACTTTTCTCTGACTTATTGATGTGAACCGTACTCGTCCATCAAATAACTCAATTAACACCAATTGCTTTTGTGCATAACCGTTAGGGATTGTTTAGATTAGAACCTTACAATTTCTTTCCAAACAGTTTTTTGGTTCAACTTTAGTGTTTTGTTTATTTAATATAGATTTAGAGCTTTTATTGGTTTGATTTAGATTTCATGATTTTTGTCATTTAGAACATGAGTTTTGTATAATCATTTGATGGCAATGAATTCAATTCGTTTGTTAATTTGTTTGTATAATTTGGTACGACTAACATAAACAATAAATTGTTAGGATGGTCACTAAAGTGACAGTCGGAACAACATGGTACAAAAAAGAAGAGGGGGCATAGGACAGAGATGAGACATGATGCGGTCTGTCTATTGTTATTGGCTCAATTAACAAGACATAATTAATTATTACTATACTGACTAATTCCCTTACATAACATACATTTAACGAGCCTTCGTGGATGGCATTTGCAGACTGCACTAGAGACTAAACCCCTAGATATGTACAGACCACATCGTCAATATAATAAACAAACCATTAAGACTAAATCCATTATTTTCGATAAATCACAGGGACCAAAACCACAATTTACTCTAAATTACACACGGAAGTTGGAAGTGATGATAAGAATGCATAAGTGAGTTGTACCATGGGGTACAAGTGTTTAGCGATAATATCCATGTGAATGTGATGGTATAATGGTGGTGAGTGGGGCCCCCACAAACCTCAAAGCTGTTTGGTTTTAGTGATTGACTGTCGTCTCAATACTCTACACATTAATTAATAATATCCTTTTACTCGAATTAACAAATCCATTTCAAATCTATATTTTCTTAAAATATATTTTCAAGTTTATTATTAATAAACAACATTTTTTATTAATTGACCAACCAAGTAAGTGTTAAAATATGGAATTATTAATCAAATAATTTAATATATATATATATATATATATATATTACTGACCCAAAAAAACCAACCTATATAATACTTGGGTTCGTCCGATGTAGTACAATATGTAAGAGTTTAAAATTGAATTTTTATTTTAGGAGAGCCGTTATTTGATAACTCATAAAATTGTGATAACATCGGGAGCAGTACATCATGTATTATTTAACTTGAGTTTTTTTTCTATCTATGGTTTGAATTTAATCTATTAATTAACACATATTTGTTTCATAATGTGTTTGTCTCACATATATTTGTTTTACAATGTGAATATTTATTATGTGTTTGTGAAACAAAAAATACAACTAAAAAATTTCACATTGTGAATCGAATACATATTAAATAAACACAATGTAAAACAAGTACATGTTAATTAATATTTTAAAATTTAGCTCTAAATTGAAAAAATCACGTCAAACAATATCTTATGCTAATAGTTCTCACAATTATCACAATATATGAGGTTCTCAAATGATTAAGCTCCTTTTGTTTTAATCCCATGTTTAGTCTAAAAGAAAGTTCGAGATTTAATTCTCACAGACAGAGGATTTTAGAAAACCAATTGGTGTAATTTGTATATTGCAGGATTTAACAAAATTTGTTTGTAATAATTGTTTTAAAATATGTTAAATGTTTTGTAATTATCAACTAATGAAAAATGATTTAATTATTTTTATATATATATCAAGATGAAATACACTTTCATTTCAAATCTTGCAAACCAAACACAACAAAAATTCCAAATTCTTTAAATTCCAAATCATTCCAATGCAATTCAAATATTTCAAAAAACATTTCATCAAAGAAATCGCCCTTTATTATTTTAACACTATTAGTTATCTTTATATATAAATATATTATTTTAATAACCTTAAACAGTTTCTTTTTTTAATTAGTTTTTGTATTTATATATTTCTTCGTTCCAAAATAAACGTCTATGATTGAAATGATACATAATTTTAGACATGTATAATAATCAGTATATTTTTTTTGTCAACCAAATAACATTTTTTTTCTTATATTTTTTTTCACAACTCTTAAATATTTGTGTAATAACATACGAAATAGAGAGATCCCTTAGAAGGGATATAAACTTGAAGGAGAAAGAGAGATCGCTTTAAGATTTGTTGATTTAATCTGTAATGATTTTATTGAAAAAGATCAAAATCGTGGTATTTATTTCATCTAATTAGAGATAAATTTGAGAATTTAGTTTTTTAGTTTTAAAAATGAAGACTGATTTTAAAACGAACTTAAATAGATTTATGAACACTTACTTAAAAATGAAGGAAGTAACAAATAATTATTAATGTAAAAGTAGAGGCCTTAAATTACATTATTTTAAACCAAAATGATACCATAATTATTCGAACATTTACTCTTAGGGGCATATAATATTCTTTGAACTTAATTGTGTCATCAATGTACTCTGGGGACAATTTTGTCTTTTTCAAAGAATGTCAAAAGAGGATCATGGGATCCTTTATAAAGTGGTGGTAACCCCCTTCTCCATTTATGAATCATGTCTCATTATTATGTTCTTTAAGGGTGATATTATAACAGTTAATTCTATATTTTATTTTTTCTGATGTACATCTACTACAACAATTTATCCAATTAATAATAATATTAATTTGTTTTTTTTGATTGGATATTCATTTAAAAGAATTTGAATAAACTACAAATTTAATCCTTGTGGTTTGTTAAAAATAACAATTTTCAACCATATAGTTTCGAAATTACAAGATTTAGTCCCTCCCTCTGATGGTTGTTAAAAAACTCCGTTAAATGAATGACATTTTCATCCTTTTATCGATTTTTTTTGTCTTTTACCAAATAAAAAAATCACATGATCAAAATCGTAAAATTGATTTTTGATTGGTTACAAGACAAAAAAATCGATAAAATGGTAAAAGCGTCTTTTATTTAACGGAATCTTTTAATGATCATTAGAATGAAAAGACCAAATCTGAACATTTTCGCAAACCACAGTGGCGATTTTGTAATGTTGAAACTTGTAGAGACGATAAGAATTATTTCCGTCAAACCAAAAGGAGCAAGTTTGTAGTTTACTCAAAGATTTTTAGATAAAACATCTAAAGGGTACAATGTTACTTGCTATTTAATACTTAAAAAATAAAATCACATAAATACAGTGTAGTAAAAAGATCGATTATGACCAACTAGGAATGACATGGCCATGGACCATGTATGAGACAATTGGGTTCATCAGTGATAGGTCCAGAGGCGGAACACAATAGGGGTCTAGGGGGGCCATGACCCTTGCGTTTTATCCCTTAAATACTAGATATTAGAAATATTATCAATGAATTGCGCTTAGCTCATGTAGTTATGTGTATATGACCCCTGTATATGTGGTCATAGATTCTATTCAACTGTCACACGGTTTTTTATATAATGAATTGAGCTTATCAATGAAGATGTTTTGTTGGGTTCGGCCCCCTTAATTAGAAGGTTTGTATTTCGTCCCTGGATAGGTCGTAACTGTTTTTCAAGATGTAACAGTTATTTAAAATTACATAACACCATTAAAAATTAATATCCAAAATCAATAATAGGAAGAAAAAAAAAAAGGATTGACTTAACAAGCATATAGACCAATCCTAATGGGTGCTTTTTGAATGCTTTGTTGGTAGGTAACAAAACAACACGAGGGGTAGAGATGGGGTAAGAGGGAAATGGACAAATTGTGGTATGATGGAATTATATCTATTTTGTTATCATCTATTATGTAATGTTATTCTAATAGAATATAATTCATATTTATTAAAGAAATTGTAATAAATTTATCTGTATTTCTAATATGTGTAATTGGAAATCAAAATAATCAACTGATGTAATAAACTTTTTATTTATTAACAGTAGGTGTTGGGAACAGAATATGTGCATCTCAATCAATTCTAAGAAGTTGAGAACAAATTAAAAAATCCCCAATAATGTTGTAGGAATTGTATTTATGACTAAACAAACTATGAACAGATAAAAAAACTAGAAATATAAGCATAACTTTTTAGAAAGAGATTCATGCAAGGACGCTAACAATTTACAAGAATGCGAGAACAAACCTCAGCCAATTATTTTATACATGAAATTTTTCATGTACAAAATCACATATGATTCACGTATAAAATCATATATGATTAGCCGCAACTTGCCCACGAAAAAAAGTCACGCGTCCTTTTTGATGCTTACAAAATCACATATAATTTTGTACATGAAATCATATATAATTTTGTACTTGAAAAGTTTCATGTACAAAATGATTAGTTGAGGATTGTCCTCGTATTCTCGTAAACTGATACCGTTCTCGTATGAACCCGCCTCTAACTTTTTATACTAACTAACAATTTAAAAAGTTTGTTACATGTTATTGCAATT
Source organism: Silybum marianum (assembly GCA_036898165.1). NCBI lineage: Eukaryota > Viridiplantae > Streptophyta > Magnoliopsida > Asterales > Asteraceae > Silybum > Silybum marianum. The sequence goes on from CM072535.1 coordinate 34,883,312, forward strand.
TTCTCATTTATTAATTAACAACTATTTTAAAATACCAGTAAAATTGATTTTGCTGTTAACCAATTTTTTAGTTTTAATATGCCCTTAAAAAAAGAGTTCTAATAAATAATAACCGCATAAAAAATGTAATTTTATTCAATTCATATTCTAGATAGCATACTTTTAACACACATATTTAATTCCATAATTTTCTTTAATATTATATAATCTATACTATATTATAAAATATTTGGCCAAAAACTTTTAAAAACAAATTTTTAAACGTTAAGTACTGCTATTTAATGTTAATTAATTAATTTCAAGATTACAAATAGATTATGCGTAAGTACAACTTATTAAAACTTAATTTCTGAATTCGTGTAACTAACTGTAAATAATTATGATCAAATACAGGATAAACATCTAATTTTAAATATAAAAAATTTAAAATATAATTAAGATAATTATTAAGTTTAATTATTATCTTCATAAAAAGTTATATTATCAAAACAAAAATAAATTACTTCGTTATTAAACCTAAAATAAAGTATGATAAAAAAATTGAATTAAAGAAGTTACATAAAAATAGAACTTTTAAATTAAACATTAAAATTGTTTTCTTAAAACTATATAAAACTATTAGAACATCGATAGAAACAAAAATTAAAATGAAACTTAAAATTCAGATGTATCTCGCTGTATTGCACGAGTACCTTTCTAGTTTAAAATAAAGTATTTATAAAAATACTCTAAAAAACACACTTGAATTTATATATGTCATGTCAGCACGACAAGTTGACAACATTATGTTCTAAAACAAACAATTTTCAAAACTATACACCTTCAAAAAAATTGGGTATTTTATTATCAAATTAAAATTTCTCATGAAAATATATGTTAGAACAAACATTTCATTTTCTAAACAAGGAAATTTAACTATTTTATTTTATATTATTTTTATTTACACACTTTTAGTAATTCACTATGCATCTAAAAAGAATATTCAAACCCATCACATGTCTCTTAACTTTTAAAAGTTACTCCTTTTGATTTGGCTTTTAGGTGTTGCTAATTTGTTGCCTAATCATTTATTCATATATGAATAAATCCAAAGTTTGGCATATTAGATTGATAGGTAAAAGGAATTCCATTAAAGGCAAAAGCATTGCTCCTTATACTTTATTATAAAGCTTCTTTAATTTTATATGAAAGCTTCGTCTTATCACACTTTTTAATTATTAGTAAACAAAATCAAACTTTATTATAAATAAAATGCTAATTTTTTATATAACTTAATTCCAGATTCAAATTTTTCGAAAGAATAGTCAGCATTGTGATTTTTTTTAAAATAATACAGTGTAATAATAATTTCTGGAACTATATATTTTTTTCATCATGTATCTTATCAGAGACAAAACTTTTTACGTGATGAAAAAATAAAAGACTCATTACTTATTATGTGATGAAAAAGATAAAATACACCAAATTATTATTTTTTTCATCACGTATCTTATCATAGACAAAACTATGTCAAAAAAAAAAAAAGACTCATTACTTGAATCTTATCAGAGACAAAACTTGAGCCCGATCCAACCACTTAAGCTTAAAACAATCCCCTTTTTCGAGCCATATCCGATTAATGATATATCTGGTCAAAACTCAGTTAACCAGTCCGACCAATGATCAAATTGGGCTCAGTTAATGTGCTTACAGCAATTATTTTTTAAATTTTCAGACAAATAACATAAAAGTTAATCAATTTTATTTTCAAAAAATCAGGCCCTATCCAGACCAATTAGAAATGCATGATCTATCCGTTCTAATTTTTGACTAAAAACCGGTTAAGAACAAAACTTGTTCTTTAGATTGACACCATTTATTTTAAAATAATTAAGATTTTTTTAGAAACAATGTTAATATAATATATAATAATAAAGAAAAAGGATGGTGAATTGGTGAGTCACAAAACATACCATGCGTCCTGCAGCAATAAAAAGGATCCAATGAGACATAGACAAGTCCTACATCATATGTGGTGTGGTCTACCACACTGGAATATTTTGATACATACAATGTACTACCGTAGTCCGTATAGAGGACCCATGCTTCTATTTTTGATGTGTGTTTTTTGTTCAGCCCGCTTACCTTTTATCAATCTTTTAAAACCAGGGTTTTTAGTTAATCGGTTGTCATGATCGAGTTTCGGGTTAACTGGTTCAACCGGTTCAACCACTGGATTAGTCGGTTTCAATAATTTTTTTGTATTTTTTTCATTTTCATGCGTACATACATATAATATAAAACCAATAATTTGATTTCCACAAGTCTAACATTAAAAATACACAAAAAACAAGTTTTACATCAATCTAAATACATTAAAAAACACACATAACCATAAGTTTTTTATCAATCCAAATATATCGAAAAAAAAACATAACCATCAAACCAAATTACGATCGAACCAAATCATGGATGGGAGAATGGGAAGTGTGACCTGTTGAGACTTGAGCGATCGATGGGAGAATGGAGATACAGAAGGAACAGTCGAACAAAAGAGAGGAGCAAATGGGAGTTGGCTGAAGTTAGAGCTAAGAGAGGAGCGATTGATTCAGTAGTTTTGTTTTAATTTTTTTGAATTTTTTTTATTTTGTCCGGGTTACCCGGGGTTTTAACGGGTTTCAACACTGGTTCAACCGGTTTTTTGTGAAACCCGACCGGGTTGCAACGGGCCAGTTATAGCCATAAACCCGGTTACTCCCCCCGGGTCCCGGTTCAACCGGTTCGACCGGCCGGGTTAAACCCGGTTTTAAAACACTGCCTTTTATTAATTCTTTAAAATAGATAATTAGAAGTTAAATTTTTTTATAAAAAAAATTAATTTTATTTTCAACGGCATATTTATTCTACAAATTGCAATATTGATTATATTGTTAAAATATCCAATATTGATTATATGTATTAATCATACAATAAATATATAAAAATTATTGAGCTTAAACCGATAAACGAGTTAATCTATCGCTAGTTCGAACCCCGTAAACGAGCATCGTCTCGAGCTTGATAACTCAAAAAATATCGAGTTCCAACTCGAGCTCTACATTGAAAAAGTTAATCGAGCTCGAACATAGTATTAGAACATCTCCAACAGGTTTTCTATAATTTTTCTAAAATAGAGAACCAAAGGTAAAAATTTCTAAAAAAGTTATATTCATCTCCAACAGATTTTCTATTTTGAAGATTTTAACACAAATTATATTAATATACTATTATCTAATTTATTATCCTAATACACTTTAAAAAAAAAACTTAATATAAAATGATAAAACTTTAATCTTATTGGCGAGATGGAATAAAATATCAATTTCTCTCTCCTATCATCAAGTTTTAGAGAATTCCCCAAACTTAGAAAAATTTCAAGTTTTTTTATTACAGAGAACAAGATAGCAAAGCTGTTGGAGATGTTTAGAGAACAAAAACCCATTTTCTTTTTTAGCAAAGTTGTTGGAGATGCTCTTAATTATTTAAGTCCGGTTCTATTAACCTACTACTCAATTCGACTTGTTTACACCCCTGGTTTTGGAGATATAAAGAAACATTTGTTTCAAACAAATGAACGATAATTAACAAAAGAAGAAAATTTTATTTTGGGGGCTTAAATGCAATAATTAAAAAGTTTTGGTGGTTATCTGCAAAGTGATGTAAACTTCAGGGTCTTTCCCGCCACAAGGAATTTGACCAACGGTTAACCGTTTTGAACGATCAATGTCCCTAGAACACCTCTAGATTTTAGCCCCAAAATTTCGACCCAATTAGGCTCACATCTGTCTCTCGCGCGTGCCAAACCCTAGTTTTCCGTTGTCTTTCTTCGTCTTCGATCTTTTCACAACAGAAATCATCAGGTAGAATGAAAGAATTAATCGAAGAATTTTAAGGTAAGCTCATTCCTTCAATTTAATCTAAAATGTTATTTCGTTTTGTGTGTGTGATAGTGTTTGTACGTCTCGATTTTACCTTCGTTGTGCTGTGAATTTAATCTGGAGATTTTTGTTGTGAATTCGGATGTCCAAATTGCTATGGTCGTTTTTCAGAATTTAAATTCGATAATGGCTCCATGGTAGGGTGTACAGATGATACCAATTGCTCGAGAGTCGAGATCCTCTTTTATAATTTCAGTCGTATGATTGGGATCGATTTTCTGGCTGTTACTTGAGATTTCACATCATATAATAATATATCATCTGATCATATGCATCAAAAACCTTATTTCCATTTATGATCTCGTCAGCTCCATGATTTATGTTAATGTTATCTATAGTTGAATTGAGCAAAAGTTATAATACGTTGATTTGAATGGTGCAAGATATGAATTAATGGCAAAAAAATGTCATCTGATTTGTCAAAATATAGAGCTATATGATTATGTGATTCTTGTATGTGTCTGGATTGGTGATCGGTTGGTTAACAGAGTAAAGTATTGCTTCTCGTTTAATCTGGAGCTTTTCCTCTATTTTTTAGTGTTCATGATATCAGACACATTACAACTGCAAGTAGCAAAAATTTCAAGGAGATTTTGATGGTACCGTTGACAGTTGAAAGATCTTGAACGTCTTCTTAGTGTGGACGTTATCATGATTGGACCTTCTTTCTCCCGCGTCCACCTCACAAAATGTTTGATTGTTGTTACACGACAACATATATAGGCGACCAAAACGAGAGGTTTGTAAGGTAAAAATTATTGAAGCACTATCTATTAAGGTTTTCTGTAGCAAAACTAGCTAAAAAAGCTACTATTGGCTGTTAAGCTAGTTGAAGCATTATCTTTTAAGGTTTTCTTTAGCAAAACTAGCTAAAAGGCTAACCATTGGCTGATAAGCTAGCTGCTAGTTACTGAAGCTAGCCATGTTTGGCAAACTAGCTAGATGACAATGTAAAATAATCTAAATTGACAAGTTGAAGAACTAATTAAAAAATATATATAAGGGGAATATTTGGAAAAAGTAGAAAAAAAACGCTGATGACCTTTTTAAAAAAGGTAGCTTATGATCGTCAAGGGTTGGGTTCTGGTGAGAAGTGAAGTTATGGGTGAGAAGGGTAAGAAGAGATCTCCGCCCTTGGATGCACATTAGGATGAGATGCAGGGAGATGAGATACACCGGATCAATCCCCATATCAAGCGTGATTCATGGGTGGGTTTGAGATTAAAAGTGATCACTGATCAAGGGTCAATATCCCTTCTTACGCTTCTCACGGTAACTTCACTTCTCACGTGATCCCATGCTTGATTGCCAAACATGGCCCAAGTATCTTGCAGTTTGTTTCAATATTCTTCACTAACTTGGTGAAACTGGCATATATATAATTATTCTACATTTGGGGTTCATTTCTATTTTAGGTTGGATGATCTGGATTGGAGTTTGTCATATCCATCTAATACGGGGTGCAATGAAAAGGTGTGGGTTCAATTTAGAGGGAGTGCCCCCTCCTGGTCCTCCCCGCCCTACTGCGTCTAAGTCGATAAAGCTAGGAATGAGAAGAGGGTCTGAAGGACTTATAAATTTTGGGCAGTCTTTAAAAACTGGAGTCACCCGGGCAGTGTTCTCGGAAGATCTCAAAGTGTCCGAGAAAAAGATAATCGATCCTCAAGACAAGAATCTACTACTATGGAACAAGTTTTTGGTCTTATCTTGCATTCTTGCCGTATATGTGGATCCTTTGTTCTTCTACATACCTGTTTATCATAACAAGGATAGATGCTTAAAAATACACAAAAGTTTAGCACACTCCATCACAACTGTGAGGACCATAGTTGATATTCTCTACCTTGTCCGCATTGGTCTCCAGTTTCGCACAGCATATATTGCTCCATCATCTCGAGTTTTTGGACGTGGTGAACTTGTAATAGATCCTGCACAAATAGCAAGGCGATATATGCAACGTTATTTTATTGTTGATCTTCTTTCTGTGCTACCTTTACCACAGGTTGAAGTATATTCTTTCTTGATGTTAGCTATCACAAAAGCATTGTCTTTTTTTGGCTATCTTATGGGAGGAGGGAAGTGTGAGTCCCATGTCGCCTAGACTGGGACCATTTCTCCTCAATATATGTTGGAACCCCCATTCTCTCTTCAAGGGATCTTTTGGAGAATATTCTAACGGGGTTCCACTTGTTCTCCCTTTGTATCAGAACCAAAGTATCACTTTAGGGACTCGACACTCTGGGACAATCTATCTGTCTATCCTCCATTGGAGGGGGCCTGTTGGAGTCCCACATCCATTAGACTTGCACCATTTCTTCTCAAGGCATAGGATCGTGTGAGAAGTAGAGTTAAGGTGAGAACTGTAAGAAGATATATGAGCCATTGATCACTTTTAATCTCATGCCCACCCATGAATTGCGCCTTAGAAGGGAGTTGATCCAGTGCATCTCGATGCACTTCATCTCCGTGCATCTCATTCTAATGTGCATCCAAGTGTGGAGATCCCTTCTTACGCTTCTCACCATAACTTTCCTTCTCACCGGAACCCAACCCTTCTTTTCAATATATGTTGGAATCTCTTTTATCACTCAAAAGGCTCTTTTGGAGAGTAATCTAATGGGTCTTTTGGAGATGATCTAATGGGGTTCCAAGATTGTTATTATGTTTTCCTTCTGATGTTATTTAATGGTCCTGTGCAGATTGTGGTCTGGAGGTTCCTTCATAGGTCAAAAGGTACAGGTGTGTTGGGCACAAAAAAGGCTTTACTATGGATTGTAATTGTGCAATACATTCCTAGGTCTTTCCGTATCCTACCACTGTTTTCAGAGCTCAAAAAGACTGTGGGTGTCATTACTGAGACGGCTTGGGCGGGTGCAGCGTATTATTTGGTTTGGTTTGTTCTTGCTGGCCATGTAAGTTTCTTTGAGATCAAACCTATTACTTTTGTAATTTAATATAGACTGTTTACTGGGGTCTTCACGGAAACAACCTCTCTATCGTTGCAGGTAGAGGCAAGGTATGCATACATCTTACCTCCAAAGACCCTGTCTCCGTGTGGGATGTACTGGGTTTGTTTGGTTTAGTTTGTTACTAGTATTCAGCCCCGATGTCAAGTTTTATCATTGATAATAAAGTAAAGAACTATGCTTTATTAGTGTTAAATATAGTAAAAAGGGCTCTTTTGGAGAGTGATTGGGGGTTTCACATATTCTCACATGGTATCAGAGCCAAGGTCTGCCACTTTCGGGACTCAACACTCTGGCTAACCCCCTCGACACCCTGTGGGACAATTTGGTCCATCTAGCCTCCGTTGGAGGGGGCATGTTTTTTTTGTAAGGGTGTCCTAGGCTATGCCTGGACTAATCCCGGAAAATTATGGCTGCAAGACATCAGCCTTTGATAAAATCAGTGGCCACAATTGTTGTGTACGCCTGGAATAGAACCCTGGGTAGATGGGATATTCCACCACATATCCCAGGGCCTTAACCAGTACGCCACAACCCTTGTGGTTTGGAGAGGGCCTGTTGGAGTCCCACATCGGCTAGACTTGAACCATTGCTCATGTATATATGTTGGAACCCCCCCCCCCCCTCTTTAGCCTCAAGGGCTCTTTTGGAGATTGATCTAGGATTCCACATATTCTCACAATTAGTACAGTCGAAAGGGTATCAAATGCAGATAGAATTTATGCATGTCGAAATGTTATTTTGATGTTTAAACATCTGATATAAGTTATATTTAACAGATTTTTGGGGCTTTCTGGTATCTGTTAGCCGTGGAACGTAAAAGTTCATGCTGGGAGCTAACTTGTAAACAGGATGATAGATGTGAAATAGAATATCTCTACTGTGGGCATGCGGAGACCGAAGGCTACAAAGCTTGGATGAAAGTCAGTCAGGCCACTCTTGATGAACACTGCCTTGAAAATGAGGCATATGGTGAATTCGATTATGGGATCTACTTACAAGCTGTGCAATCTAAAGTTGATTCATCCGAACATTTTCCGTCTAAATACTGCTATTGCTTGTGGTGGGGCTTGAGAAACTTGAGGTCAGTAAATTATCCTTTTTATGTGAGAGTTTTCATTTAAGGGGAGGGGTGGCTAGTGGCACTTAAGGTGGTGTTACTTTTTCCAACCTTCCATATCTTATATATATGCGTCTACTTGTGAGATCCTTTACCTGTTTGCCAACCTTAGTATTTCATGTTTTTGACTGTATGTCAACCTTAGTTTACTTGCTTTAAGTTAACTGTATGTCAGCCTTAGGGCATGTTTGTTAGTAGTTTAATGAGCTTAATGGGACTCATAGCTTATTCGATCAGCTATACACGTTTTTTGGTAGTGGCTTAATGATATAGAAAGTGGCTTATTCAGTAAGCTTCTAGGTGGAAGCTTTATGCAGATAGCCAAGTTTCTCCCAAACATGCTCTCCCAATTAAAAAACATGATTCTTCCATCTATGAAAAAAACCATCCCAAACAAAAACCTTTCTGATCTATACAGACAAATTAATCCTTACTGGACTTAATGATATTGTTTGCCCGACTTAATGTTCCTCCTGCTTTAGTAGTTTTGCACGCACTTCGGTGCTACTTACACACTTGTTCCCTATTTTTTTAAAGCCGAGGGCGGCCTCACTACCCTTTAGGATAGAGGTAAGGTCTGTCTACATATGACTAGACTCTTCCAAGACCCTACCTTTCTCTTGTTTGGCAGTTGCTGAATGGTTTGGTGTAGAATGATTAAGAGGCTCTTATGATATAGTGCAAAACGAAATATAACTGTTTGGTAATTGTTCAGGATGTAATCAGCGCTCTTAATGGTTAAAGGAGGTTTAGGATACAAAATGATTTAGAGTGTTTTGGAACCGTTAAGAGGCAGACTTATTTTTTGCCAAACAGGATTCACCTCTTAGCGAGATTCAGAGACCGCCTCTTAATGGAACTGTTAGAGTCCCACATCGCCTAGACTTGAGATGGAACCTCCTTTCTCTCATTAAGGGCTCTTTTGGAGAGATCTAACGAGGTTCCACATATTCTCACATCTTATATTATGAATTCTTAATATTGCTAGCTTTTAAGCATCCCTCATTTAATTTGATTGTGTGCAATGACAATTGACAGTACACTCGGCCAGGGGCTCGAAACCAGCACCTATGCTAAAGAAATTATTTTCTCGATCATAATCGCAATATCTGGGCTCATACTCTTTGCACTTCTCATCGGCAACATGCAGGTAAGATAATGAGTGAAGCTCTTTATTAGTTATCACTTATGAGTCAAAAGTTGTATCTAGTATTGCAACAAATTGTGTCTTTTTGGATGTCCAATTGGATTAAGTTTATAGGACCAACGACTGTCCATCTTTTACACAATGGTCTTACAATAAGTTGTTAGGATAAAGTTGGACAATTTAGTAGGACATAAGAAGTAAATCGTCACGCTACCTTTTTTATATGCCATTTTTTTAAATTATCACATATAACAAGTTCTATAAAAATAGCGACAGTTTACAAATATATCTTGTGAAAAGGCGAATAGGACAATTTACATTTTGAGTCCTATTAGCCACTCTAACCTCCGGAGTAGAGGACATGATTGCATATATCTCACCCAGGAGAAGGTGAGAACACTTTTGAGTCTTTTGATAGATTGATTTTTTCATCTAACTTAAATTTCTGTAACTACTTTCATCTACCTTCAACTACTTTCAGCTATCTTTTTCTTCAAATTTATCTAAACTTTTATGTCATTTTCATGAACTTTTACATACATTTAATCACTTTCACAATGAAGGAACCTTTTAAAGTTAAGGTCATGATAATAAAAATAGGTAGTTAAATATAGATGAAGGTAGATGAACGTAGAGGAAGGTTTAGGGGAAAACTCCTAAAAAAATGAAAAACTGAGGAACACCCCGGTAACCGTTCATTTGGATGGTATGCAGACGTGCATACAATTGAAATTGTTTTTTGTTTTTTATGCACGTGTGCACGTTATTCATATGTGCATACAAAACAAATTGCTTACAAATTATATGTATGCACATGTACATACTGTCCAGATGAACGATTACCATGGCGTTCCTCAGTTTTTTTTTGTTTTTTTGTGGTTTTCCATGAACCTGACCCTATGATTGTATATGAATGTTTTGTTCACACGTTCTCATCGGGAACCCAACCCTGTATACTTGGATCGATTGCACTATGATTAAAACTTGAAAGGCACATGTATTTCGGTTTTCCAACAGACTTATCTTCAATCCCTTTCGGTTCGACTAGAGGAGATGAGGATTAAAAGGCGAGACTCCGAACAATGGATGCATCATCGGTTACTTCCCCAAGAGCTCAAAGAAAGAGTTCGGAGCTACGATCAGTACAAATGGGTGGAAACAAGAGGAGTAGATGAAGAGAGTTTGGTCCAGAGTCTACCAAAAGATCTCAGGAGGGATATCAAGAGACACCTTTGTCTCAATCTAGTCAAAAGGGTATGTACCCCTCTACCATTCCTTTTCAAAATTGTAGCAATTTTAGGATGCTTTTGGTATTGGTATGCAGACTGGACTGGACGAAACATAACTGACTGACTGGGGGAGAGTGTGAGGTAGGAGGGTGAAAAGAATTATGCAAGGTTTTAAGATTTTAATTTGAAAAGACTAGTTTAGTAATCTACTAATTTTTGTCTCGTCTGCCTGATTTTTATTCCACCTATTTGGTGGGACAAAAATAATACCAGTCATGTCTTGTTTCAGTTCTAATGTTACATCAAGCTTGGGACGATAAATTTTGTCCTATGTTGTCCCATTCTATCCTACTAGAACATCTTTTTTATAATTTCTCTAAGAGAGAAGTAAAAGTCAAAATCTTTATATATATATATATATATATATATATATATATTCAACTCTAACAGTTTCTTCATTTTGAAAATGTCAACATTAATTCTTAAAACGTTGAATTATTATTAAAAAAACATTTCCTTCTATTTCTTCCTTCACATGATTCTTTTGGGAGTTCTCTTTTTGTTGGAATAATTAAAGATTCATCATATTTTCTCCATTCAAGAAAAAAAAAACCATAAAAACTCCATAACCTCTTTTCTTCCCAGTTGTTGGAGATGGTTTTTATAGAGTTCAACATTTTGCAGGTTCCTTTATTCGCAAATATGGATGAACGCTTACTCGATGCCATATGCGAACGCCTTAAACCAAGTCTCTACACAGAAAAAACGTACGTTCTAAGGGAAGGCGACCCAGTTGACGAAATGTTGTTCATAATCCGTGGCCGTTTAGAAAGCGTCACCACGGATGGCGGAAGAAGCGGGTTTTTCAACCGTGGTTTCTTAAAAGAAGGCGATTTTTGCGGTGAAGAATTGTTAACGTGGGCCCTAGATCCAAAGTCCGCCGGTAACCTACCACCATCAACTCGAACCGTAATGGCCTTAACGGAAGTCGAAGCATTTGCACTAATAGCCGATGAAGTGAAGTTCATCACAAGTCAATTTAGAAGGATTCATAGTCGACAAGTTCAACACACGTTCCGATTTTATTCACAACAATGGAGGACGTGGGCCGCGAGCTTTATACAAGCGGCGTGGAGGAGGTATTCTAGAAGGAAGCTTCTAGAATCTAATCGGTTGGAAGAAGAAGAAGAAGAAGAAGATGATGATGATGATGATGATGATGATGATGATGATTATGATGATGATGATGATGTTAATGAAGAAAGTGCGTTGATAAGAGGACGTGCATCATCGGCATCGTCAATTGGTGCAACGATGTTGGCATCGAGGTTTGCGGCTAATACTATGAAACGAATTCAAAGGAAACGTGGTACGTCTACGGGGTTTATTAATCTTCAAAAGCCTTCCGAGCCGGATTTTGGTGCAGAAGAGAAATAGTGGTTCTTATTTCAGTATTTTTATTTGTAGATTAAAAGCTGACAAAATGCATTAAAGTGCAACAAAGTTTGTTTTAGTTTCTTTATAGTGTAACGAAAAAGTTTTTTTTTTTTTTTAATTCAATGTAACAAAGTTTCAAAATTTTTCTATTTTGTACCAATATATTGATTTTGTAACATTTAATGAGGTGGATGTCAAGTTATATTGTTTGAAAAAAGTATAATAATGGATGAGTAGTATTACAGTAAAAGATATATTACTTGATTACTAAATATTCACAGCCACCAAATATTACAAGATTGACAGGAAAGATTTTAAAAACTTTGTTATAGTGATTGTTTGGGAAAAATTCTTCTGTTACACTAAACAGAAAGTAAGTTTCTATTTAGTGTAACTGAAACTTTTTTTTCCTCAATCAATGTAACAAGTTTCAAAATTTCTTATTTTGTACACGTTTTGTTCAATAAACTTGTCCATCTTGTAACATTTGATGACGTAGAAGTCAAATTGTCAATTTATACTGATTTTAGAAAAACTATAATGAGGATCACTAAACTTGTATATATTGATTGACACCTAGACATCCATACTTCTCTCTATATCCTTAAATATATGTCCACGATGAAAATGAGACACTTTTAGGATTACGTAATTATTACATTTTTTGTTTAACCAAAAGACAATTTTACCCTTAATAATACAGGGAGAAATTTTCACGAACTTATAATTAAGAGTAGAATGAGAAAGTAATTATTTTAGTTTTGAAAATAGACACTTATTTTGGGACCAAGGAAGTATTACATGCTACAGAATTAGTAGGTTATAGGCCAGGATGGAAAATTTTGAAACTTTGTTGCATTGATTGTTTGAAAAAACAATCTTCATTGCAATAAACAGAAACCGAAGCAAACTTCGTTGCATTTTGACACATTTTGCCCATTAAAATTTCCCGAATTGGCTTCAACTACGAATTACTTATGTTGTAGCCATTTTGATGTAATATAAACCGACCCGAAAGCTTCGAGGCTTACCTTGTTAACATAATGGATGAATCCATCTACATATATATTTTTCACTGCAACCAATACAAGACCTATTAACAAAAACGAAAGGCGAAAAAATTGTGGAAAATTATACATAGATGAAAATAGCGTGTACTGATGATATACATATGAAAACAAAGTGAAAAGATCGTATTTGGGCCCTTCCTCCCACTGCGTGTTTAAAAACGATATTTTCCCATTTTCGTGTTGTTTCTATATAACGGGTTTGGCTCAGTTACGCCATGCTGAAGATAACTCCAATTCGGCATCTTCTTCCCACCAAGTTGCAGTCTGAAGAAGAATGAACCAGATGACGGAATTGTAAAAGAAAAACTACCAAAACTGTTAAAACAGATTCTGAATCTGTTCATTAATAGCCTAATCATTTTAATCATGGTGTGATATCATAGTAGTAATTAGCATGATATGGTGAATCAGATCATATGTATTAATTGTATAGATATAGGCTGATAGGGGAGGGATCATACAAAAACACCCCTCATTTAAAGGAACAAATAACAACATATGATGTGGGCCCCACACAATATAAAATCATATCTGATTTAATGGGGCCCACCATTGAATCAGATATGATTTTATATTGTGTGGGACCCACATCATATGTGGTCCTAAGGGTATTCCTTTGTCCTTTAAAAATACAAAGTTCTCATTTGAACCTCTCCCTAGGCTGATATGGTGGATCATATCTTGTGTATTTATCATGTAGATACTATTGGCTGTTATATAAAGCCATGTATTCTTGTATGAAAAACAAAAAGAGAAATTATATTTTACAAAAACGGACGGATTCTGGAATCCGGAGTAGGGTATTATGCACTATCATTACAATTTACAAGAAGATTTTGGGTATGCACTAGACTAACAAAGAAATTAAACCAAATAAACTCAGTATATCCTATGTAGAGGTAGAGTTGTAAGAGAACAACAGATTCTCCAAAATGGAGAATCAAAAGTAAAGATCTCCAAAGAAAATTTATATTCTATCTCCATTATAGAGATTATAATATGAATTATATTATTAAAATACTCAACGACTTTCACAATATTACTCTTTTCTATACATACAATTTCAACATTCTCATTGGTAGGAAGAATAAAAAATACTCTTTCTCTCTCTCTCTCTCCTACTTCCTCCATTTTAGAGAAGATTTTGGGGAATCTGTTGAAGCAAAAATCTCCATTTTAGAGAATCTGTCCAACACTCCAAAATTTTGGGGAAAATTTGAGGTTTTGGAGTTTTTTTTTTCGCTCCAACGGCTTCTCCAAAGTGGAGAAAATAGGAGAACGTGAGAATTTTTCTTCAAATTTGAGAATTCTCCAAAATTAAACGGAGGAAGAGAGATAATGACTTTTTTGTTCTTCCAAGAAAAAAAACTCTCCAACCTACCAATAAAATTAAACGGAGGAAGAGAAAAGGGGATTTTATTAATATTATTAAATATTTTAATAATATAATTAATATTTGAATTTCCAAAGTGGAGAAATTATTGAAGTTGAATGAAATTTTTTTTTTGGAGATTCTAATTGTTGTTTCTCCATTTTGGAGAAATTATGGAGAAACTCTTGAGGTTGTTTCCAAGAAGACCCTAGTCTTTAAAAAAAATACAAAAAAAAATGATTGTTTTTCCCTAACACATTTAAAACTCACACGGATGGTCCCTAACTTTTGATTTTCATAACAATTTGGTCCCTCGAGTTAACACCGTTCAATTGAGGTCCGTTAAGCCGTTGATGATAATGGGAAATCGAGTAATTAAAGGGAAGAGAATGAAACCTTGTAGCCCCTACGAAGGAACTCGAGTTGACTTCCTTGTTCCTCCTTTAATCCAAGTACCCTCAGTAGCTCTTCCTTTGTCTTCACAAAACACAAAATCAAACAAATATATGAGAATTCATGCTTTCTTTTGTTAAAAAGGTAAAAAAAATCCATATAGTTTATTTAGGTACATAACGTTAAGAGTCAGGTTTATACGAGAACAGTAACTGAATAAGAGAATAAGAAAACAGTCGAATCACATGTGATTTACACTAAAGTAATGTGTAAAATCACATGTGATTTAGGCGTTTTCGTGTTCTCTTATTTAGTTATTGTTCTAGTTTGAACCTCCCTCGTAACCTTAAAAATGAGATTTTAATTTAACCCATGACCTTATGGAGCCACTTTTTTTTTCTTTTATAATGAATCCATAAGGTCATGGGTTTAATTAAAATCTCGTTTATCTAAATATCTCCAATGAATGTATACTTACTTCATTAAGTGTGAAGCGGGTTTCACTTTCCGCAACACAAGCGTATGAATTATCCGTTTGCTTAAGCATCACCTGCCAAGGTCCTAAAATAGCATATATAAAACCCCAAACACAAACAATAATATCAGTATATCCCACTCGAAAGTAGGGTCAGGTACTATTATTTTATACACGTAAACCAAACACTTCTATGCATTATATTATTATTTTATATATTTTTACTTTTTACTAGAATGTTTTTTAGATTGATGTATGATGTGGCCTAAAGAGACAATGTTTTTTTACTTGATGCTAGTTTAATTGTCGAGTATGATATAGTTATATAATGGGAGCAACTCTTACTTAGGGTGTGTTTGGTTGGAGGTATTAAGCAGGAATTAATGGGAATGATAATAAAAGAAATTGTTTGGCTGTATATAATATAATGGGCTCATTCCCCCAGAAGCCCAAATTTTCATTCCTGATTAAACTGGGGGGAATGAAAACCTGTCATTTTCATTCCCCTTCCCATTTTCATTCCCTTGCCAGAACCAAACGCCCCCTAGTTTACCCAGTTACCAAACTGAATAACCCAAAACCGATTAAAAATGAACCTTATTCTGTTCGGTTATTGGGTAGTATGAAAAAAAGTTGAAAAAACCGATTAACCTGAAAAGAACTGATTTAAACCGACTGAATAACACCCCTAGAAGATCTTAAAGAATTTTTCATTGTGCATGTGAGGACAAAGGAGAGCGCGACACGTATCACATTCAGTATGATATAACGAAGGGCATTCAGTAAGAATAATGAAGGTGAGGTTCATACACTATTCATAATGTATGATAGATACAACATTCAATATGAATAACACACGACCATGATACATTCGGTATGAATAACCCTTGGGCGCAGCGGACACGTGTCGTGCTCTCCTTTGTCCACAATGAAAAAAAATGAGTTTTCATTTCAACCCGCCCCTAGGTATATAACCTTAAATAAGATTTTAACCAACTATGAAGCCATTTTTTCCTTATAATTAAAATCTCGTTTTAAGGTTATATACCTAAATCTAAATGACCCATTACAAATCTTACCAGGGTATTGGCGGAAGAGTGCTCCATCATAATTCACGATATATGGCGGTACCGCCACTGTCTTGCATTTTAAAGAAAAACGTTTATCAAATTAATGTCAAATATAAGAGAAAAAAAGGATATAAAAGAACTAAATATATACATTAGAGCAAAAGGGGTACCTTGGAATACTCTCTTACACGAATATAAAATACCGGAACAAATTGAGAAAGAAATCGGTAGTGTAAATCTTTGGGCGGAAAACCAACAAGACCAAGGTCAGCTCTGCCGAGTCCAATAGTTTCATTTGTCAACGAAAATAAAGTCAACGACAAGAAAGATATTAAATTTATCTAAATGTAAGGATCCAAAGAAAAATTACCGCAATGTCTCGAGCTCTAGATTGAATAGGAGGGTAGGTGTTGATTTAGCAAATGTTTCCTACACATGGCATGCAAGAAATTAACAAAATAATTGTCCATAATTCTATTTTAATTTGTCCCAAAATAAGTGTCCACTAAAAAAATAGGTGATTTAGGATGATTTCGATATTTAAGTTGGCAATTTCTTTTGAAATGATTGTTTAATTTTGTCAAGAGTATGTGTTCCTGACTGCCGTTAATGGTGTTTTTACTAAGGATTTTCCATGGAGAATGAGGTGAGATAGAGATGAATATAAAAAGTGTACCACATATGTCTCGATGGTAGCAAGTTCACGGGTGCTGCAACCGATGAATATAAAAAGTGTTGGTGGTTTGTCAGACTGCCACCTCCCTGTGTCCATAGAAGGTATCGATATGAAAACAAAAATTGTCGAAGGTGGTTGTTATTTTGTGTTGTAGTCATTCGAATGATCACAAGTATATATCTATATCTACACTATATTATAAAGCATTTGGCCAAAAATTCTTAAAAACAACTTTTTAAGCTTTAAGTACTGCTATTTAATGCTAATTACTTAATTTTCAAGATTACAAATAAATTATGCTTAAGTACAACTTATTAAAGCTTCATTTCCTAATTCGTGTAACTAACTATAGATAAGTATGATCAAATACAAGATAAACATCTAATTTTAAATACAGAAAATCTAAAATATAATTAAGATAATCATTGAGTTCTAACAGAATACTTAATTATCTTCTATATAAAAAGTTATATTCGTTATTAAACCTAAATTTAATTATGATAAAAATTTGAATTAAAGAAATTACGTAAAAAAAAGGAACTTTTAAATGAAACATTAAAATCATTTTCTTAAAACCACATAAAACCATTAGTACATTGATAGAGACAAAAATTAAAATGAAACTTAAAACCGAGATGTATCTCGCTACATTGCGCGAGTACCCTTCTAGTATATATATATATAGGGGCGGGTTCAAATGAGAACTCAAATTTGGTTGTGAACGTGGGGACAAATGAGAGCGCGACACGTGTCATATTCAGACTGAATAATCAAAGAAATATTCAGACTGAATATAGTATTTATTCGGTCTGAATAGGCATTGTTCAGACTGAATAAATACTATATTCAGTCTGAATAAGCAGACACATGTCGCGCTCTCATTTGTCCTCACGTTCACAACCAAATTTGAGTTCTCATTTGAACTTTCCTCTCTCTCTCTCTATATATATATGTATATATATATTCCTACACAGAAACAGTTTTATATAAAAAATGCTACAGTCTAGAAGTTTAAAAATGTTGGTTATTATCATAGGACTCACCTTCATTTTCATCATCAAAATCAAAATCAAGTGTGTTCCTTATAGATTTGAAGAAAGTAGCAACAGGACCAGCGGGAATATCATCCAAGGAAGCAATAGTGATCCCGTCAAGCTGGAAGAAAGGCACAAACACTCAATTACATGCAATTGTCTTTTTCTCCAAAGATAAAGCAAGAGACTTACATAACATTTTTATATTACGATACAACTATAGATGTTAAATGCATCGATATACATACGAGTTAGTTGTTATATGAATTTCAAAAGAACCCAAAGACAAAATTACTTAAGAACGGGCTTGGGACTCTAGACGCTAAATAACAAAGGATTCTTTTGGGGGAGTTAAGAAACCAACTCCAGTTTAACAACATACATAGTATCAAGTGCACCCATTATATGTATATATATATATATATAGAGAGAGAGAGAGGGAAGTTCAAATACAAACCGGTTGAAGGGTACAAACTATACAAACTGGTTCAAATCAATATAAAAATAACTTTTTTCATGATTCTTTTTTCATCAAATGTTATGATTTAATATATTATTACACATATGTTTGTTTTATAATGTAAAAGTTTCACATGTATTTGTATTAATAAGTTGAAAGTTTCTCATATGCTTTTTTATGAAAAAGTTTCACAAGTATTTGTTTCATAATGTAGAAGTTTCACATGTAATTTTTCACGAGGTGAAACAAACATATGTGCAATAATATCTTAAATCATAGCATTTGATGAAAAAAATCATGATTTATTTTTATTTTTATATTGATTTGAACCGGTTTGTACCCTTCAACTGGTTTGTATTTGAACCCGTCTCACACGATCCTTCATCTATATATAATGGAATGTAAAATAAATCCTTATAGAAATTACTTCTAAGTAGGTTACTCTCTTACCAAGTCAATAGCTGATTTGTATAGCTCCGAGGCTCTACGCCTTTCTGGTCTGTCAGGAAACACCTACATCAAATGAAAACTTTAACTTAAGTATGTCTCATGGGAGATAATATCCAATGAAGAAAATTTATCGAAAAAAAAGTACAATCTTACAATGCAAGCTCGTGTTTCCCTGTTCTCCTTTAGCTTCCTAACAACAGCCAACGCAAGTTGAACATTGGCATCATTAAAATCATCTGAAGATCCCTTCACAATTTCATATATGGGAAGCTTAAGCTAAGAAGGGAAAAGCTTAACAGATTCAGCAAGAAAGCATGAAGGCTATGAAGATACCTTATATGAAGAAATGCTGGTAGGCAATGGCCTGTCGATGCCATCAAATTTAAAAAATGTAAGAAAACGAAAAATAACAAAATATGAGCAGCAGCTTGTCAAAATTATGAAAATTGAATAGGGAGTGATCATACGGCATAGAATCGTGTGAGAAGAAGAGTTAAGGTGAGAAGTGTAAAAAGAGATCTGAACCCTTGATCACTTTTAATCTCATACCCACCCATGAATTGCGCCTTAGAAGGGAGGTGATCCGGTGCATCTCATCCTAATGTGCATCCAAGGGTTGAGATCCCTTCTTACGCTTCTCACCTTAACTCTCCTTCTCATCGGAACCCAACCTGTGATCATAAAACGTATACACTCCAAGACATTGGATACTACAAATATGAAGAACCTTATGGTAATAGTTTTAGTCATTGTTCTTTTTCTTAATCTAAGTGGACATTCATATAAGCACAATATGTTGTACCAATAAACAAAGTGATTAACTTTCATAACTGTTTATGCCTTCTTTTTCTTTTTGCAATTTGTTCTAGTGAAATATACATAAAAAAACACCACCCTTAGTGAGTGATGTAAGAATATGTAGAACCCATTAGATTACTCTATAAAAAAGCAGCCCTTGAGGAGAGAAAGAAGGTTCCATCATATATTGAGAATAAATGGTCCAAGCCTAGCCAATGTGAACTCTACAACACGTAGGGAGGGAGCCATACATTTTTTCAAGCAGTGGCACCATTTGACTGTAAGAAACACATATAGAGATATTTTTCACAAAATCATCATTTGTCTGTTGGTTAGTTCATTGCTTTTCATATGTGAGAGGTCCTTTGTTCAAGTCTTTTATTGCAATTTTTTTTCAAAAACATAATAAATCTGAAATTAAAAGGTAAAAACTAAGAAAATGACGCTAACATGGGGGATGGAAAAAAAGCCTTGCAAACCAACTCTACCACTGTAGTTTCAAAATATATACGGTGTCACTTTGCACGACCATATAACTTAAGGAGAAATTGTTCAAATTTTAGCCATGTGGAACTCTAACAAGTGATAGTTCAATGGAATTTGTCAGATAAAATGGTTATTTACATTTACATTTTCACAAATTATCCAAAACTACTTGTCCTAAACAGGTGCAGCATACTAACATCTGTTTTTGGAATTAAAAAACATACCATTTCACTCAACAATCAAATCGTTCAAATTAAAGCAACAATGAGTTAGGTTTAACGAAAAAACAAAAAACAAAAAACAAAAAAGGACTAGAAAATATTCAATAAAATGCAAAAAAATAAAGAGAAATTACGGGAAATCAATTTCGACTCTGGTTTTGCCGTCATCGAGAGCGGCAGCAAGGGAATTGGCGGCATCGGTAACAAGAACTTCGTACGATTTAGGCTTGTAAACTGATACTCCAAGCTTTCGAGCAGTTTTTGGAGTCGAAGAAGCTTCATTGTTGCTGCACCTGATTGAATTCACTGAAAATTTATTTGGGGAAAATCGTAAATTGAAGAGTATGCGAGCAGGGAAGAGAGAAAAAGGAGCAGAGAGAATGAGATGATGTTTGTGAGTATGCGAGTAGAGATGCGATGAGGAAGGAGAGAAGGAGGTAGCCATGGAAGCCATGGCCAGAAATTGAGGTGGAGGAAAGGAGAGATAACGATACCAAACCCTTTTAATTTTAGTTTAGCAGTTGGAGGTAATTTTGACAGTTGGGAATCAAAACTTTTGTAAAATTCTTTTTTGATTTTTATGTGATCAATTTTGAATTGAAGTCAATATTTTTTTTACAACATTTATCAAATTATTTTTCAAATTTAATTTTTTGTTTTTTTTGAACGGTAGTAAATTAGTAGTCAGTGATTCGAACACATAGTAACATCTAATTGGGTAGTATGCAGGACTCAAACCTTCGTCTTAAGGGATAAACCTCACTCTTTAACGCCCCAGAAGGAAAACCTCCACGGGAAGACTCGAACTTGAGAACCTGCTGCATGTGATTACAAACTCCTGACCAACTCTGCTAGGCAGATAAACGGTTGTTTTATCTGTTGCTCAATAATTTGATGTAAAATGATTAAATTGTTATAATGATTCAAAATCTTTTACTCTCTTCTTCCCCTTAACCATTAACCGGTTACCATGCAGATGTAGTGAATAACATGACATACAACTAGTATATATTTGCTGATGTGGTTAATGATGTGGATTTGTATGTTTTTGCTGATGTGGTTAATGATGTGGATTTGTATGTTTTTGCTTATGTGGCCAATGACATGGCAATGGCATACATGAGACCAATGGCTATTTGAGTTACTTATATAAAAAGAAGGATCAAAAATTATACTCTCTTCGTCACATATTAAGTGTACACAATTGAAATGACATACAGTTTTACACATGTATAACTATTACACTTTTTGGTTAACAAAATGACATGTTTACGTTTATTTAATTTCTTTTTTTCCACAACTCTTAAATATTTATGTATTAATTAAGAGTAAGTTTGAGAATTTGGTTATTTACTTTTAAAAATAGACACTTATTTTAAGACAAATATAAATAAAAACGTGAACAGTAAAATTGGAACGAAAGCGTATGATATAATACAAAATAAAATATAACTTTTTAGCAATTATACATTGATCTAATCATATAAAATATAAAAGTTTATTTGTTTTTTCCTCGGTTTCAATGTTCAATTTTGAAAAGTTTATTTAAAAACTCAATCATAAAATAATTTATAGTTTGTGCGTTTTGTTAGATTTTTTTGAAGTATTTTTTTTATTTTTTTTATTTTAAAGAAATTTTAAGTATTTTTTTTATTTTAAAAAAATTATAAAAAATACTGTTTGAGGTTTTATTGCGGTTTGAACCAAACTCATCAATCCATCTTTTGAACTTAAAAGGCCCAATGGGCTTGGTGTAAATTGTGCATGTCTTGTTCACAATTTATGTGTTGGATTGGATTCAGCTTGTATTAAAGTAGAGACGGGTTGATAATTTCTATTACAGGTTTATGTATCCTTTTCCCAATCGTTTATGTCTTAACTGGTTATAAGACTGGTCTGGTTAAGTAGGGGTGTTCATGGGTTGTGTTGGTCAGGTTAAAGGCACTTAAACAACTTAATCCAGTGTTTGCGGTTGGAAAATTTTCAATCCAAGGAAAACTACAACCCAACCCAACCCAAACCATGCTGGTTGGTCGGGTTGAAACTTTGGTACATCATTTCACGATCTTACTAAGTATTTTGTATAAACGAAATAAAATTATAACGAGAACATGTAAAAAAAGTCTAACAAATTCTTAGAAAAATTGAAAATTCATACAAATAAGAAAGTAAATTACGGTTAAAACTATAATATAATTTTGAATATACCTAATCACGGGTTGGTTTAATGTACTTATATTAATCAAAGACTTAATAATTGTAATAAATTCGTAATATATAAAGGCATCGGATTCATCGAGTTAGGTTGGGTTCAAATTACCTCAACCCGATTCCAATCCAATAGATGCGGTTTGACCTATTTTTGTATCAATCATATGTTTGGTTACCTCGGTTTGAGTTTCTTTGGGGGTTTTCGGGTTGGGTTGGGCAGGTTGGTCGGTATTTTGAACACCCCTATGGTTAAGGATCGATTATGACTAAACGTGAATTGTTTATAAAAGGATCAATATAAAACAAGTTATGTCCAGCCGGTTATGGATATTTTATTTCAAATCGGTTGTGAATTGGGTCATGGACAGATTATATGGACGAACTAATCATTTTTTAATTTTAAATTGCCACATGGTAAGTAATGATTGGTCACTAGAAGAGGAGCTACTTGTTTTTTTTTTCATTTTGTGATGAGTTTGACTATTTATCAAATCTCATTTACCTTGTGGTCATGGAAGTTCACTTGCGATAACTTTAGGTCATTTGTGGTCTTCTGAAGGTTAGATAGTATACATAAGCTAACCTGAAAATGCACACCTACCTAGAAAATAGACCATACAACCAGCGTTCATGATGGGTGTTCGTTGAATCGGCGTTGTTGTGAGGGTCTAATTGCAATACAGGTGCTAGGAAGTTTCGAGGTTCAAACTATGCGTTTTGATCTCTTTGTCTATATGTTGTATTGATCAATTTCTGCATTGTTGTTTTGTGTTATGCTTCTTGTTCTGGTGGGTTTAGTCCCATCGGGTTATATGTTCTTTGCCATTTTGGCCGTGGTTTAATAAAATGGTTTTACTGTTGCATCAAGAAAAAAATCTATCGAAATCCAGGTGAGTTTTCATGACTTGTTTCCCCAAGAGGAGGATATACGACTAGTATATTAAGTTACATGGTATTTTTATAAATGTTTCAGTTAGAAAATAAATTGTGTGAATTTGATTATGCATGTTTTTGTTATGTGTTTTACATTACATGTTTTATATTGCCTAATTGAGTAGCTTTCGTTGTGGATTATAGATTGTATTATATTATACATTTTATGCCCGTAGATTAAATAAGTATTAGAACTTAGTGTTGAGAAGTCTAGTACAATATGAAATGCACTACAGATCAATAGTAGTTATTACTTATTGAGGTCAACTTCCCTCTTTGTCGGAAATCAATTTCAGTTATAAGTTAGCAATTAATAGTTATCAGTTACCGGTTATCAATTATCATAATAGTATAATATAGTATGTCAGTTATTATGCAATATGGTTTGTTCCTCTAACCATCTGCTTTATGAAGCAGTCGAATTTTGTATTAGTTTGTAATATGTTTATTTGCTTTTAAGTTTAAACGAAATAGAAAAAGTATATGAATAGTAATATAATGTGTTGGTTTAACCAAAATAGTAAAAAGTTAAATGAAAAATGAACTAAATAAGTTATATTTATTCAGTAAACCGAACTGTTTAAGGCAAAAACGAATAACCCGAAACCGTTTTCGTTTGGATGAATAATTCGGTTTTAGAAGTTTTTTGACACCCTAAATTGTACCCCCTACTTAAAACGTTTCTGGATCCGCCAATAACAATGATCAGTTGGTGTAGGTTATCACTTTTCTAATTAGCTTTATTAGTTATGATCAGACGACGTTCCTATCATATGTAACAACATTAAACTTAAAATTAGCCCAATCAAATTCAAACTCTATTCGTACTATTTCATTTACATCAAATATAGAAACAAGTTTAAAAGTATTTTTTTAATAGAATATTTAAAAATATATTTCACCAAATAGTAAAACCAATGTTGATATTGTTAGGTGGTGTTTGTTTTTTCAAATTCAGCTTTTATTAGCCACTTATCTCTTACCGAATAAATTTTACCAATAACTTCTTTTATTTAAATTTAATTATTAATTATTTTAATCATATTATTAATTATTTTTTAGTAATTAATTATCAATAGCTTTGGTTAAGTTTTAGTTTGTGTATTAACTAAGTTTATTGATTTGTCTATTAACTAAGTATATTTAGTCGACCAAAAAATATCAAATAAAACAATTTCCAAATATTCTTCTAAGTTATATTAAAATTAAGGTTAAGATCGAAGTTATATCTTTTATGTAACAAATTCAACGATTATAAAATCTAGAGTTAAATTCAGTAATTTACCAACATATTCTTTTACATAATTTTATATTTATTAACTAGTACATCAATTAGTTTTTAACAAACATTACTCAGTATTCAGTAGCTTATCGGGTAGTTTGACAAATATAGTCTTAATCAATGTATATTAGATCTATACTTTAGTCCTATTTACGTACTAGTATTTTTTGAAATAATTCCATTTTACTTTTTTTACGTAATATAATTTGTATGAATACCTTTTAGCTCTTCAAATTTTTTAATCATACAAGAATTTACCTTAGGTTGAGCTTGGGCTTAGAATTTAGATGGATGGACACTCATCGAGATATTGAATCAAATTCATTCTTTGTTTAACAACTTTAATTTAAATCGACTCCAGTCTAATCCAAACTGTATATGTAGATTTATGTAAAATTTCACTTACATCAATTACAAAAATAGGATTCTTTTGAATATTGTAATTTGTGTGTGTCGTTCGATTACATTTCAAGCAAAAATAAGATGAAAATTATCTTGCATGCATACGAATCTTGTAAAACTAATAAACTTTTATTTGACATTTAATTCAAAAAATAATTTAATCATTTATTAAAATAAACAAATAACAATAAGATCCAAAAAATAAAATGTTACTAACTATTTTATTTGCCTTTTCTTTGATCCCATAATAAATACATCGTATAAAAACTAAACAAAAAATAAAACATAAAGAAACATTTTAGTAAAATTGGATGGTTGCACCAATGGAAGGCATCCCGTTAAAAATATTGAAAGATTAAAATATTTTCTTATCAAACTAAAAATTAGAAGTGAATGGTTTTTAATTTTTAGACGATTATATATAAATAAATTAAGAGTTTTGAAAAAGGATAATTCAAACCTTGGACAAAAATCCTGCAATCCGCAACAAATTCAAGATAAAGGCTACATCTGATGCACCTCATCATTCTATTGTCATCCGAAACAATAACTCCATAATCAGTTTTCTTTAGGTTCTTGTTCAATTTATTATCCTTCATAATCAATGGTGATTCAACGTCCTTCAGCACAAACCATTCAAATAACTCATTGCACATTTAAGCAACAATTTGAGTGTTTTTGCATCAAAACGTTGATTATACGGGAAGTTTATCTCATCGAGCTTCACACTGAGGTATATCAACGTACAATCGACGCAAAAAGGGTGGAGGCATTTGCTGAATTTCTTGTTGACAGAGAATTTTAGTGGTTCATAGCATATTCTCACATGCGAACAATTGTTCTTGAGGCTTTTGATTCAGATTCCCCATCGTCTAACTGCACCGAAGTGAAAGATGTTTGTTTTTTAGTTAATTTATTTATAATTGATGGATTAATTTTTCTGTTTCGATAAACCCTCCCTATTGATAGGATTAATTAGTTTGTATTCCTTTGTTTTTGGACAATTCAAATATGCACATGAATTACACTGACTATTGACCACTTATTTTCATTATTGTGATGGTTTTCGTCTACCAATTTAAAAGAAAATTACAATTTTTATCCCTGTATGTAGATGTTTCATATTTGAATTGAAAATATTGATTATTTTGATCAATTTCATTCATTTTTATTAAATTTTAAGTCAACATTTATAAATATTTTCTTTACCAACAATTAGCATCTATGTAACACCCCAATTTTTAGGTCAAGTAGTAAAAGACGTGAGTTCCAAGGGCCAAAAAGGGGTAGAATGAAAATGTATTGATCCATGGACCAATATTGCAATATTAGAGAATTTATGGGTTAACTTGGATTTTTGACCAATTTTTGGCCATTTTGATGATTCTGCATAGGGGTGAACATGGTACGGTACTATGTTGTTTTCCCTAATACCGTGTACCAATCAATTATAATTGGTATTCAAAAATCTATACCGTGTACCAACTAACTGTAATTGGTACCAACTTATTTCGGTTGGTACGTGTTGATACGGTATTTATACCAACATCTCAAAGTTCATAAAGTTTAATGTTTAATATAAACTAATAAACATGACCTTCTGTCCAAAATCTACTGTACAAAATCTGTCTAAAACTCCAATTTACAAACATGCCTAAAAGACTAAAACCTGCCGTCTAAAACCCGTTCTCAATTCTTTTATACTCCTCGTACATTTGCATAAGTACTCTCTTCAACTCCTCTTCTATTAACTGAATTATTTCATAACTTGCATCAACCTTTAACATAGCTAGCCCATTGTAGCTTGTATCTCGGCTCAAGAACGTTAGCTATCATGATAATCTTGTTGATTTTCTCAAAACTTCTCCAATACTTGTTAAACTTGTTATCTGTTATATTGAAATGAGACTAAAGACTCTTCTAAACTCTAAAATAAACTAAAGACAATAAGTCCCTAAACGAGACCCAAACCCAAAGTGAATGCAAAAAACATAAAAAATATAAAACGGTAAATAATAATAATTATTATTATATAATACATTTAATTGATTTATTATATAAAAAAAATTAAAAAATAATATCTACAAAAGTCGATACGGTACAGTAGTACCGTGGTATTGAATTTCCGATACCACGTACCAACCATGTTTGTGAAATTGGTACAGTTGGTATCTTAATTGGTTGGTTTATCTCGGTACATTTTTAACACCCCTAATTCTGTTTGTAGGAAAGAAATATGTTGTACCGGACTACCTTAAGTCATTTCTGTCCACCAATAAGATTTTGACAACTCAATCATTTTTTAAATAAACTATTTAATGGTTGGGAAAATCAACTAACGGAGCTATTAGCTATACCTCCGTTAAATACTCTCGCTATTCATTAATATTTATATATCAAATAAAAAATTGTTTATTTAATTTCTTAAAACCGTCAAACTCCATCCTTATATATTGGTTTTTTTTTCCTTTCTCACTTTTTAGCCTTTTATTTTATACAAATTCATTTTATATTTTTATTATAATTTTCTTCTAAATTATTTTTCTTACTTATCCCGTTTTTGTGATGACGGTTTCTTACTCAACATATTTTAGTTTTGAAAAATCACCAACTACCACTACAAAGGAAAACCTCATTTCCAACGGCTAATTCTGTTTGTAGATTTTCATTTACATCAATTATAAAAATAAGTTTTTTTTAACATCTTAATTTACATGTGTCTTTCAATTAGATTTCAAGCAAAAATAAGATGAATATTATCTTGCATCATACGGATCTTGTAAAACCAACTAACTTTTATTGGACATTTAATTCAAACAAATAATATAATCACTAATTAAACAAATAACAATAAGATCCAGAAAATCAAATGTTACTAACTATTTTAATTGGCTTTTTTTCTAAAACCATGTAAAATATATCAAAAGTAAAAAAAACGAATAGTAAAGAATAAAGAAACATTTTAGTAAAATTGGATGCTTACACGAATGGTAGGCATATCGTTTTTTTCCACACTTGTCGCAAACACGAATCGAACATCTGTAATAAAATTAGAAATGAGTTGGTTTTTAATTTTAGATGATTATTAATAAATAAAATAATAGTATTGAAAATGGACAATCCAAACCTTCGACAATAAATCTTGCAATCTTCAACAAATTCAAGATAAAGGCTACACTTGATGCATCTCATCATTCTATTGCCATCTGAAACAATAACTCTGTAATGAGTTTTCTTTGGACTCTTGTTCAATTTATTACCCTTCACAATCAGTGGCGATTCAACGTCCTTTAGCACAACCGATTCAAATAACTCATTGCGCCATTTAAACATCACTTCGTGTGTTTTTGCACAAAAACGTTGATCATACGGGAAGTTTATCTCATCAAACTTCACATTCAGATATATCATGGTACAATCGATGCAAAAAGGGTGGAGGCATTTGCTGAATTTCTTGTTGACAGAGAGTTTTAGTGGCTCATTGCAGATTTCACAAGCCAACAACCGTTCTTGAGGCTTTTGATTCAGATTCCCCATCGTCTAACTACACTACTGTGACAGATGTTTGTTTTTTGGTTAATTTATTTACAATTGATATCTTTATTTTTCTGTTTTGATATTCCCTCCCTATTGATAGGATTAATTAGTTTGTATTCATTCGGTTTAGAATAATTCAAATATGCACATGAATCCCCGTAACTATTGACCACTTATTTTCATTATTGAGGTGGTTTTCTTATACTAATTTAAAAGAAAATTACAATTGACCACTTATTGTTATTATTATGGTGATTTTCTTCTACCATTTTAAAGGAAAATAACAATTTTCGTCTCTGTATGTGGATGTCGTCATATTTTAATTGACAATATTAATTATTTTGATCAATTTCTTTCATATTTACTAAATTTTAAGTCGATATTTATAAATGTCTTCTTTACCAACAATTAACATCTATGTTTTCTTTCAGATATGAACCTATCTGATTCATAAGGAAAGAACTTGTATCAGTTGCTTAATTTCAATTCAAACACGGGTTTGATCAATGTTTTAAACCCCGGGTTAACCCGACCGGTCGAATCGGTTGGACTGGAACCCGAGGTAGTGACCAGGTTAATGTATATGACCGATCTGTTTCAATCCGGCCGGATTTCTCAAAAACCCGGTTAAACCGGTGGTAAACCCGGTTAACCCGTATTTATATTAAAATTAAAAAAATTAAAAAAATGTGTGTGTTTTTAATGTATTTGGATTGATGTAAAACTTATTGTTTGTGTATTTTTAATGTTGGAATCTGTGGACATCAAATTATTACTTTATATGTATGTATGTATGCAGGAAAACGAAAAAAATACAAGGGATTAAGGGAATTATTGAAACCGGTTAACCCGGTGGTTAAACCGGCCGGTTGAACCAGTTAACCCGGGACCCGGTCACTACAGCGGGCCAACTAAAAACCCGGGTTTTAAAACATTGGGTTTGATTCCCACTGCAAAATTACCAATTATCAATTTATCATTAAATAAAGTAGCGGTACAATTTAATTCATTTAAATTTACTTGAAAGCTTACTCTTGATGAGTAAGGGTCTTTTGAAAACTATCGGGGAAGACCTGATATTACCATTATTGTGACGGGACACGGAGGTAGGCCACAAACTAATGTTACGGGGCGGCACAAGGATGCACGCAAAATTCCACAATGCAATCCAAGGCATCTACCACATTCCAGTACAATAGTCAATTGTGCACATGCCCTCGTCTCAAGAATCACACGCAACATTCCATAATGCAAATTCCGAGCGAGTGAAAGGATAGTCGGGAAAATAGCACGCAACATTCCACAATGCAATTCCCAATTTAAAAGATAACTTTGAGTATCCTTCACGATAAATAAATTCGGACTCTTATGCCTAAGGATCCATCTTCTGGCTAGGCTATAAATCAAATACATCAAAACAAGACGTATTGATAGTTTTCCAAACATTGAAAACCTTTAAATAACCATTTCTATTGAAATGTACATTTTACCGAAAATTAGGTCAAATCATTTTGGTATCAAAAACCAAAGAGTATTTCATTTTAGAACATTTCCAAACATTAAAATCCATCTACAATACTCATAACATCATTTACAACAAAATACACAAATTCCTCATTTTTACCTAAAACTCCAAACCTAACATAAATACTTGAAATCAAAGCTTACAATCAATAGAAAATAACATTTATAACAAGTATTTGAGTTTATAAAGTTTGGATTTGAACTCATATAGCTAGAGTTAGGTAAACCCTAGAAAACCTCTAAAAAAGATGAAGATGGTGAGAGCTTGGTGAAGAAGATTAAGGCTTGAAGAAGAACACAAAACCCTTGATGCTAAAACCTTAATCCTTAGCTTGAATGGTGAGTTAATGACTTAGAAGTGGTAGAAATGTGGAGTAAAAGCTCCCAAAAATCGTCTTTAATGAAGAGGTTGGGAAGAAAACTAGTAGGAAGGGAAATGGTGAAGAAACTTGGTCAAAATTGCCTTTTAGAAGCAATCAGGTCAGTTGGGTGACTTTCAAGTGGGTTTAAGCTACTTAGAAACCCACCCGCTCCCTGATGTTGCCCAAACAGTCGACAAAGTGACTTCCAAGTGGGTTTAAGTCACTTAGAAAACCCACTTGGCTTGCCCAACTCACTTCAAAACCCCTTATTTTCGAGTTTAGTTGCATATCTTCAAACTTCCTCATACGTTAACCAAGTAACCTCTAAAACTATCTTTGGGATATCAAATTCGCCTAGCTAAACCAGATTGAATCCCGAATAAGTATTCAACCCATAAAAATAATTCCTTTCCAACATTTGATTTTCTTTGAAATTTCCGGGTGTTACAAAAAACATGATTCTTTTAAACATTGTAATTTATGTGTGTCGTTTGATTACATTTTCAAGCAAAAATAAGACGAATATTATCTTGCATGCATACGAATCTTGTAAAACTAACAAACTTTTATTTGACATTTAATTCATAAAAATAATTTAATCATATTTATTAAATAAACAAATAACAATAAGATCCAAACAATCAAGTGTTACTAACTATTTTATTTGCCTTTTCTTTGATCCCATAATAAATATATCGCATAAAAAAAGCAAACAAAAAATAAATAAAGGAACATTTTAGTAAAATGTGATGGTTGCACTTTTTTAGATTCCATCCGATACAAAAACACACTTTTAGTGGGTTATTAGTGAGAGAATCCAAGAAACACAATTTGTAAAAGGTCTTTCTTCAAAAGATTAGTGTATAAGAATAAGCTTTACTAAAAAAGGTTTTTAAAAAAGTCTTGTTTCTTAATGCTAAATAGTCTTTTAAACAATTAGACTAAATAATAAAAAGCTATTAAAGAATTATCCATGCTCTTGTATTTAAATGAAAATGTAATAAGCTACCCTATGTCTTTTTTTTAATTATCCGAAATTCTAGAGAGGAGTGGTATGGTAGAAAAAGGAGTCAACGGCTATTTAGGGAGGTGTCCTTGTTCAAAAGATAAAAGCATCTCCAACAATTTTTCTATAATTTTTTCAAAAAAGAACCAAATGATAAAATTTTTAAAAAAAATTACATTCATCTCCAATAAATTACCTATAATTTTTTCAAAATAATATTAAAATATTACATCATCTATTAAAGTATTATTTCTCTCATTAAATATCTATTTTTCAAAATTTTCTATTGGTCAATTGATTTGGTAATCATTTTTGGAGTGAACTCCATATTTGAAGAAAAATTCACTTTCTTTCCTACTTTCTCCATTTTGGAAAAAGTTTTGGAGAAGCTCTTGGAGTAAAATTTTTGTCCAAAACCCCCATATTCCTCTTTTTCTCCATTTTGGGGAAGCTCTTGGAGATGCTCTAAGGGTGATGTGATAGCTTTTGAAAAAAGTGTTATCATTTACACACTACTCTACATTTTAAAACTTAATCTAGATATATATTCTCCAATTAAAATAGATAAATAAACATGAATGTTAGTGTATCATCAATTAAAATAAAGAAATACACTAGAATAAGGTGCAAAAGAGAAATATGACAGGGTGTAAAAAGAAAAACCCTTTTGAAAATTGTAATGTTACCATCCTTTTTCTAGTTAGCATGGAACCAAACAAAAAGGAGATTTAGAGCATCTCCAAAAGATAGTGAATGGAAATGCCTCTTTCACAAGACTTGTCATGTCCAAATGATGGTTTTGGAAATTTAATTAAAATAGTTATTTTAATTATTAAAATGGTCAATATCCTCATGAAATTGTGATGCCTTAAAAAAATGATACCCTACAATTTCATGAGATATAAGTTGAAAATGAATTTTTTTTAAACATCATCCACGAATACGTGGGGTTGATATATATATATATATATATAGGGAAGATTTCAAATACAAATCACGTCAATTTGTACAAACCGCGTGTTTCATTGTTTTTTTGAATAATTTTTTTTCATGAAAGTGTTTAATATGATGAATTTGTTTCATATAATTCATTTCTTCATGAAATTATTTTTCTTTCTATATGAAAATGAATTGATTCATGAAACTCTCAATTTGATGAATCTTGTTTCACATATTCTTGATTCACCAACCTTCATGTATTCTTGATGAAATTTTTTCATATATTATTGACTAATCAACCCTAATAATTAAGAAAAAGTGATTTTTTTTTTAAAAAAATATTTGTTGCATGCGGTTTGTACGAATTGACGTGGTTTGTAACGGAAATCAACCCTATATATATATAATATTTTTTATTAGTGTGAATGTTGGTTGATATATACCTCAGGAATTCGTTTATTAACAAATACATCAATGCACCCGCTAATTCCTCTTTTTATTAGTTTTAAAATTGATTTTTTTTCAACCAAAAGTCTACGATTTTGTAGAGTATTTGGTTTTTTGCTATTTTGATAAATTTAAAGAAAAAATAATTGTTTGAGTAACATTTTTTTTTTCAAAAATAATTATATTAATTAAATTCCCCTAATTTTTTGGTTAGTGGGACACTTGGTAGATTTTGGTCACCTGATTTGAGTTTATAAAATGAAAACTCTCTGCATTGAATGGATTAGTCCAAAGTGGGGTGATGGTTGCTTAGTGTTGACAAGGCTTTTAATAGGATCCTTACCTAAAATAGCTATTTTTAAAATAAAATAAAAAAAATATAATTAATAATTTAAAAAAAATTATTTGTCAAAAAAAAATTATAAAAATAACCTTAATCTTTTTATAATTTAAGTAATCCTGCTGTGCTTTTTAATTTTTTTTCTCAGTTTAGTTATATAATTTTTACAATTTAAGTGTTTTTTAATATTTTTTCTCAATTTAATTATATAGTTTTTATTTATTTCTTTAATCCATGGTAATATATTAAATAATTATCTTGATTTTTTACGGTCACTCCAAAAATATTGTTGCGCCTAAGGATGGGAATCGACCCCGCTCCATCGGAGAACCCGGTCCACCCACCCCGATCGGGGACGGGGATCCCTGTTTGTCTCAAATCAGAGATGGGGACGGGGACGGGTATGACACTTCCCGCCCCTCCCCGGACCCGTTATATATATATATATATATATTAATAAACTATATAAAGTATTTATTTCAACTAAATTGGTAATTCATGATTTCATATTTTTTAACAAGGCTTATAATCTTATTTATTTTGGATGTTAGTGTAATATTTTCGATGTCAAGTCAAAATACAATTACGCATATGTTTTGGATATGACTTGATATGGTTTTGTATTACTCGTTATGTTATGGTATGAGTGACGTTAAGTATTTTTTGTATTAAATTGAATTTCTTTTAGTTTATTAATTATTATATGATGTTGTGATTTTTTTATTATATTAAATTAATTGTGATTTTAGGTTTATTGAAAATATGATGCATTTCAACGTATGGTCGTTTGCATATTTCTTTTAAAGTAGTTTTTATAAGCGGGGAAAAAATCTCCATTTCCCCGTTGGGGATCCCCGTTCCCTGTTGGGGATCCCCGTTCCCCGTTGGGGATGGGGATGCGATCTTATACCCGGGGATGGGGATGGGGATCGAGGTCCCCGCTCCATTCCCATCCCTAGTTGCGCCTGCTCAATTCATTAAGCGATTCATTCTCAATTCTTCCAATGACATACAAATTTCAATCTTATAGACTTATAGTTTATATTTAAATTTTTTCTTATTGTTTTTCTTGTATAGCTTTGTTGTTTCATTATTTAATGAAATTAGGAAAAATAATAATTGTTGTTGATTATCTCCGTATGCTCTTTAGAATTTTTGTAATAGCAACAAATTAATAAATAAAAACATCTTATTTGTTTTTGTAACTACCAATAATTATTGACACATTTTACATGAAACAAGATGCCTTCAATTAAAAAATATGAATCTTGTTATTCTAAAACATACAAAAAAATGAAGAATATGTAATTACCAATAATGTTTGTTTTGTTTTGAAAAAATATGCATGTACTAGTACCAATCTATTATGTTCACTACTAAAGTATTAAACAAATTGTCTTATATATTGTGTTATCTGAGTACTTTACTTTTGTTTTTGAAGTATATATATAATATTTATATACGACAAATGGAACAAACAAACAAACTCACACACCCTTCTTATATATGGTAAGATTTGAACCCCCAACCTCCTAGGAGATAAGGCCACAAGGGGCTCACATACTGCTAGACCAAATGTCCTTTGGTTTTACTTTACTTTTGTTATTAATTAGTGTTTTATTTTTATCAAAGGATTAATCATTGATATTTATGAGCACTAATTTAACGATGTAAATGTGTTATTTGAATTTTGTTGATAATTTTTTTTTATTCTTCTATGTTTTAAGATATATTTTGAATCTAGTAATAGAAAATCTAATAAGCAATATAAACAGGGAAAAAAATACAGGACCACGTTTAGCTCTTGTACAAGGCCTCTAAAATGTCAAGGTCGGCCCTGATCAAGAAATATATATGAAAGAAGATTCATCAAAATGAGAAATACATTAAGCAATTTCATTTTCATATAGAAACAAAAATATATTAAATAATTTCATGAAGAAATGAATTATATGAACAATTCAGTCATATTAAACACTTTCATGGAAAAAAAAAAAACAGTGAAACCATGAAGTTTGTATGGTTTGTATAAATTGTTTGGCCATTTCAATTGTTAGGGAAGCCTTCTTTTGGGAACTCCAAATATTTTGAGAACCCAGAGAACCATTATGGGCCACAAAATCATTTTCTACCGAATAAAATAAATTAAAAATAATATTAGTTACACAGTTTTCCACAAAGCACGTTTCCTTTTAATTACAAGGGTATATTGAGTATTTTGCACGTAGGATGTTATTATGTGTGCACAATGTAATTTATAATATTACACTGCAGACAAATATGTACAAGTCATGTTTTGAAGAAGTATAATACACTGTGCACATGTCTTTTCTTACACAGATATATGTATCATTAGGATGTGTGCACAATGTGGTTCAAAATATTATAGTGTTCATGTATATATATGATTATTATGTGTGCACAATGTGGTTCATACTATTATAATATTTAGATATAGGTATCATTAGCATGTGTGTACAATGTGGTTCAGAATATTACACTTGTACGCATTCTTTGTTAATTAAATCCTATAATCATGGATTTTTTTTGAAGAGATGCTTAATTATGTAATTGATTAATAAAAAACAATTACCATAATCATCTCTCTAATATTAAAATTACTAAACAATTCTTATCCTAGTTAGAATTAATATAAATTAATTGTTTAATATATGTGGGTTAGAATGGTTCTCAAGTTCTTACAAAAAATGGGGTTCTTAAAAGATTAAGCCCCTCAATTGTTAACTCAATTATTTGTGTTAACTTTGTTAACCGATTTCAACCAAACAGAATCATTCATTCGATTTAGAATTAGTTGGTGCTGCAATATTTAAGAATGGGTAGTTTTGTTTTTTATAAATTAATTTAATTTTTTATTTTTATAATATGTCATGGTTATTAAAAATTTCCTTATTAAAAAGACAGTTAAGTATGTAAGTTATTTTTTAATTAACTATTTTATTATTTTTTTTTAATTGATTTTGTTCAATTCTTAACTAGTAATCGATCTAGTGCATATTTTCGAGTTCTACAATAGTTGATGGTTGTGAAGTGAATAGACGGTGTTCATTTGTGAGCACATGATGCACATGATGTTCTGTATGTGTATTGTTCACTTGTGCACACGATGTTCACAACTGATAACATTGTTAATAAGTAGAAGAGCACCATGTTCATAAGGGAACGAGCATCATGTTCACCTTCTTCGTCATTATTGTTACTTGTTCATTACCGAACAATCAAATTTTAGTTGCAAAATGTCATTCATGTTCAGTGGTGCACTTATAACAGTATCTCGGAAAGAGCCAAGCACATAGACGCGATGAGGGATGAGAAACTATTGTTGATGGAAACAAAATCTCTTTTCACTGTTTCCGTTTGCGATCGATTGATGATGACGACGAAAGAGCCAACAAAAACCTCTCTTCACCTTCCCCGCTAAGTATCTCCTTTAGATCGATTGATGATGACGACGTTAATGACAAACCCTTCATTTCTCTTCGATTTCGATTGTTATTATCATTATTGTGATAATCACCAAAATCGGACATAATATCCATGATGGAGTAATTTTAGGGAACCAATGATTTCTTTCTAATTTGTCGTGTTAGCCAATTTACAGAGTTACCCTTATTCTATGTTCACCCATAACCCTTCCCTGAATAAGACGCCCTTTTTTTCTTTATTTACAAATATACCACCATATATCTTTAACACAAAAATATCTATATTTACTAGATACTTATAATTATTAGAAATCAAACGCAAAACATTTAACCTTTTTTAAGACCTAGCTGTTGGCAAATAAGATTTTAAATGTTTTGAAAATGGTTAAGGAAAATATAGAAATAATCAATAACGGCAAATTTAAATTATACCTTTCATTATATAATAAAACAAGCTTGATAGAACTAAATCATCTAAAAATAAAATATGTTAATAAAAGCATTAAATATTTATTTATAGACGGAAATTTGTATATTAAAAGTGAAAGAACTTGAGAAAAAGACGGTATATTATTTGTATTATTAAGTTATCTGTAATCTAACATATGGCAGCAATTAAAAAAGTTATACAATTAAAATTCTTCTAAAGGATTATATAATTAAGTTAGCTTTTTTGAATGTATAATTAAGTAATTAAAAATAAAAGCATGGAAATTTTCAGATAATTAATAAATAGTTAAAATAGATAAAAAGAAAATTTTCAGATAATTAATAAATAGTTAAAATAGATAAAAAGAAAAGTGAATGCCATGGATCGAACCTCGGATAGGTTACATATTACTGGATGCGTTAACCAACTCAACCACAAGGAAACATGGTTATATAAGTGGTGTATCTATTTTATATTGTAATTAATAATAAAAATATAAAAGATCAGAAAGTATACGAAGGCCCTGTCTGATGACCAGGGCCGTCGATTAGCATGTTAAATCTTGGTTTTTGAACATGGCCTCCAAAATTTCGGGGTCCAATTTTACTTGCGACTGTGGCTGGATTTATATAGCCCAACGACCGTATAATTCGTTCCAAAATAAAAAGCGACTAATTAATTTCTTAATTTGACGATCAAAACATAATTGACTCTTTGATACTATTCTCACATTGTCATAGTAAACATATTTTTAACATGATATAAATTTTTATATTTTATTTTGATTATTATTAATTTAAGGCGATCTATATATAGTTTTAATACGAGTGTAACAGGGTCTCCAAAAAGATTAAGACGGCCCTACCGATGACACCACCGGCACACCCCCAAGGCCGGTCCTAAGGCATATATATGCACTGATAGTGTAGAAAAATAAGAAAACCACACTTAAAGAAAGGTGGTCTTATTTAATTGTCAATGGCTTTTTTTTCTCCCCCCACCCTTATTTTTTCTTTTTCCAAAAAGCAAAAGCCTGAAGCCGATGATGCATGGGCTCGATAAAGGCACGTGAGGCAGTCGCACATCATAAATATTTTTATTTTACTTTTTTAAGAGTAAATACTTAAATATACGTATTATATTTTATAAACATGTACTTTTTTAAATGATAATTCAATATAATTTAATAAATAATATTAAACAAAACCTACCGTTGAGGTGCATAAATAATTGGAATTATTCTGCAATTTTAATGATCACTTTATCAATTTCGCCAATTTTTTAAAATTATATTTATGAATAAAATATGTATAAATAAACTAAGGATATTAATTTAAGACTTACGGATCGTTTATTAAACGTTTATCTCGTAAGTGTTTATCAGATCATTTATCTTAACAGATGAACATGACAAGAGTTGAGCATGCTAGTTAGTAAGAGCTTTGATAAATATAGAAAGTATTACATGTAAGTGAGGATGATGACTCTTACCCGACAAACATTTACAGGGTAAATTGATGTATACAATCTTATCCGTTAAAGTAAGTTAGAGTGTTGACCCTTATTAGTAAGTGCTTATGTAGTAAGTGTTTGAATACACGACTGTTAAGAGCTTGATTTTGTAGTGATACACCTGCGGTTCAAAAATTGCTTAATTTATACAAAATTCTAGGATTGTATTAGATGAATATAAATTAAGATTAAATGCATACACAATTCTAGTTACTAATTATTATTACTTATAATTTTCGTCTGAAAACAGTTGTAGACTGCTCTATCTGAAAATGTCTTGGTTAAATTTAGGTCTAGTCATTTGAGAAAGTAAAATTAATATATTTATAACAAAAAAAAGAACTAGAAAACCAAATTGGGCCAAGCTTAATTGGTTCATGGTTTTAAATAACATGTCATGACGGTTTGATGGCATTAAGGTTTGACTTTGTCATAGAGTTAACCCATATGGTAGCAGTACTGAACAAGTGAGTCATCGTTTCGGGGAAAGAAAAGAACTGACTTTGAAAAAAGAAAAAAAGCTTCACTTTAATTTTGATTTGCATTGTAACACGCCATTATGCTTTATTTTTTGTAACACATGTTAAAGTGTGTGGTTTTTTCACCTCTTTTTAATATACAATTCAGGGGTAAATGATAATTATATATGATATATATGACTTCAATAAAAATTAAAAAAATAAGGGGGTGTTTACTAAACACTAATTTCGATAAAACACTTACAGGTTCAGTTACCTTACCGAGTAAACATAGCAAGGCAGATAATCTTACATCCGGTAAGAGGGAAGAAAATGATTGAGAGTCTTACATACCAGATAAGAGTGATGACTCTTACTCAGTAAACTTTTACCAAGTTTAAGATGCTTACCAACAATCTATTTTGATTACTGAGAATGTTACATGATAAGGTAAGTGGAAGTGATGTCTTTTGTCGGTAAGCACTCCTAAAACTCTCTATGTTTAACATTTCATTAACTTTCATTATTGTACACAAAGAGTCAAACATGAATTCAGATTGAAAAAAATAATAAGTAGAGATTCAAGAAATTTAGTTTTAATTTTACTCGATTGATATTTTTTTATAAGTTCTATACATTTGATATAAATGGTCTTATTTATTTTTTGGTTTTATTACTTTGCATGAATTTGAATTGTTTTATAGTATTGTTCTATGTATATTTGTTTTATGCTTCGTTTCAAAAAATGACATGGTCTCACTGTAACTCGTTAAACTTGAAGCCTGACTTTGTCTTCACATCACACCAAACGTCATTTAGGTTGCGTTTGGTACATGAAACATGACAAAACAAGACTGCATTTGGACATGGACCATGCAAGAACAAGACGAGACAAAACTCATTGTCTCACGTTTGACACGAAATGAAACAAGACAATAACTCTTGTGCGACATGGGACAAGGACACAAGAACAAAAAAACGTTATTAGTTTGTTAATGGGAGGTTCAGGGAAAAACCGTAAAACAATAAAAAAAAACCGAGAAAATCCCTGATAGTTGTTCATCTAAAACAATATACACATACGCATACAAATAATTTGTAAGTTCTTAGGATTTCTTAGGCACGAGATCATGTGAGAAGAAATGTTAAGGTGAGAAACGTAAAAAGAGATCTGAATCCTTAATCACTTTTAATATCACACTTACCCATAACTTGTGTTCCTTACAAGAACTGATTCAGTACATCTTGATACATCTCATTAATATCGATCTTCAACTATAAACGATCGAAGGGTCACGATCTCTTCTTAAGTTTCTCACCGGAACCCAACCAACACTTTTCCCAAAACCCTTCTAGTTTGTTAAAAATAGCAAAAATAAAGAATTAAAACCCACAATCCAATCACTATCCGCCACGTTTCCATGATGATCCTTGACGCCACCACCTTTACTGAAAAAGCGGGAATGCACAAAGGTGCATGAAAATGTGAATAGGTGTAGCGCCACTACCACTACGGTACACCTCACCGCACTGCATAAACTCCCAACTGTCAGTCTATAGCTTTCGTCTTTCTCCTTTCTTGACGAAGACGACGCCATGGAATTCCTCAAGCTTATCTGCCCTAGTTCTCCTTACGTAAGTAAATTCATCACCGTGTAATATTTTATTATATTATTTAATCATTGCTTGTAGCGTTTAAGAATGATTTTAAGGTTTCTGGAACGAAGTAACGAATCAATCTGATGTTGTTCTTCTTGTAGATGATTAAAGAAGTAAGAATTTTCATGTTATTTTGTAAGAAATTCTTGTTAATTAATCAACAAAATTCCTCGAGGAATTTAATTGAAACTTGCAGTGTTTTAAACAATTTCGCTTTCGTTTGTTTCAATTTATATGATTTTAGAAGTTCAGGCATCCGAATTTTTGCTTACTTGCAGTGAATTATTGTTTAATTTCTAGAAATTATTATATTTTGAGATGAATATTTTTGCCGACATTGAATTTCCTTTAATTTGTTTAGAATATTTGATACTAGAGAGTAGAGATGACTCAAAATGATCCAAATTTGGCTTATTTTTCTGTATCTATGAATCCATTCGTTCCCAAATAGGAGATGCGCTTTAAATTTTTTAGGCAAAACTAGTTTTTTAGCTTTTCAATTGCATATTCTGATATTCATAACAACCTTATTCTATTCTTAGGGGCTGTTTGGTTGGTTTTCCATTAAGTCCAAATATGTCTGTCTGGATAAATTTGTTTCTGTAGATTTAGATATCTTGTTGTTTGTTTGTCGAGCTGATTAAACGGTCCGAATGTCAAAAATGACTATTTTATCCCTCATTGTATATACCTTGCAAGTTAAAAGAGTTCGTTGAGGAATCATAGACGTTGCCGTTGTCAAGTTAAAAGACTTCATCGAGGAATCATATGTAAACAAATCTCTAATAAAAAAACAAAATCAATAAAAAAAATGTGTAACTAGATCTGTTTGTAAACAGGAACATGTAGAACAAATATTAACCATATTAAACATATTAAAAATGTGTAACCAGATCTGTTGGGTTCTATCAAATCACAAATAGAGCATATAAACTATAGTATTAAACATATAAGATAACATATCAAACCACAAGATAACAAAGATTAAACATATTATTAAACATATCAAACCACAAGATACCAAAGATTAAACATATCAAACCACAAGATAACAAAGATTAAACATATTATTAAACATATC
The DNA here is from genome assembly GCA_036898165.1 of Silybum marianum. NCBI lineage: Eukaryota > Viridiplantae > Streptophyta > Magnoliopsida > Asterales > Asteraceae > Silybum > Silybum marianum. Next base: position 34,925,241 of record CM072535.1, read on the forward strand.
AAACCACAAGATAACAAAGATTAAACATATTATTAAACATACCAAACCACAAGATAACAAAAATTAAACATATTATTAAACATATGAAACCACAAGATAACAGATGTGAGAAGTCAACTCATGAGGAAACAAAAACAAAGTTTAAAATAAATAAAGCATGAGAAAAGAACATCTAGTCGTGAGGAAACAAAAAACAAAGTTTAAATAATATTAAACATATTTAGAACTAGTCATGAAAACATCTAGTCTTGAGGAAACAAAAAACAAAGTTTAAAAAATATAAAACATATTTAGAACTAGTCAAGCTACTAACAAACTCAAAAATGAGATATGAAGGAAGCATTTCAAAAAAAAAACGAGAAGAGAACAGGTCGTGAGAAGTATACCTAGTAGCCGAAGAGAACACTAGTCGCCGGCAGGAACAGCAGTCGGACAATCTCGTCGCCGGCAAGGGTTTTGGGGGTTTTGATATCTGATAGGGAGCTGAACGATTTTTTTTAGAATAAAGGGTAAACTTGGAAAAGTGATGTCTGTTTCCAGAAAGGTGCTCCCCTCAAGCTGACAGAATAAGCACTATTATTTATCATTAAGCTACTAACAAATAGCTGAGCGAATCAGCTATATATCACTTATTAAGCTCATTAAGCCACTAGTGTTCCTTATAAAGTTTAGTGTTAACCACAAGGTTTGTGGCGTACTGGTTAAGGCTTGTGGGGGATGAGGCTAGATAACCCATCTAACCCAGGTTCGAATCCGGGCGCAAACAACTTGTGGCCACTGGAGAAATATCTCAGGACTGCATGTTTTAGCGGTCTTAAAATTGTCAGGGATTAGTCTAGGCAAATGCCTAGGATACCCTTTCCAAAAAAAAAGTTTAGTTTCTTTGGTAAAATTTTCATAAGAAATTTTCGAATTTTCAATTGAGTATAGTAACCCATTGACAAGAAAAATTGGTTACAATTGTTGACATGGTACAATAATCAAATCATTTTTGTTGAAAAACACTTGCACCACCTTTTGTGTGTGTATATTTGAGGGTGAAACTCATGCATAAGTCCTCATCAAATCTAATGGTACCACCGCTATAACCCATATATTTTCTCTCATTAAATGTATAAAACTGTTTTTTATTTATTTCAGATGGATTACTATCTGGAAATGTAGTGGATGAACTTCTATTTTCATTTCTACTTGTTACAGATCATAAACAAAATCGCATGATAACTTAATTTGGGTTGAAGCATGTTCCCTTTTGGTGATCTTTCTTAAATTGTTCTAATTCTGTTTCTTGGATCAGATATGGGATGGAAATGGAATTTCAAGATGCTTCAGTGACATATATCCTTTTGTTAAGGAAATTTTGGTTATATCAATGCTGAAGTGAAAACTCGGCGCCATTTTTACTATACTTCACGGTTTTGTATTTCTTAATAAGATTCACAATGCTAGGTTTTGGAGCAAGTATGGTAACTTTTGTCATAATTGTTGTGCTTGGAATTACTGAAAGGACTACCAGAGGACGTAGAAAGGTAACTAATGTTTTATTGCTGGACTAAGTAAATGAGGGGAAGCAATATGTGTGTGTGTGTGTATATATATAGAGGAAAGTTCAAATGCGAACTCAAATGTCCCATTCAGTCTGAATAATGAAGGGCATTCAGAGTGAATAATGAAGGTGAAGTTCATACATTATTCAGACTGAATAAGACTACATTCAGTTTGAATATTTCCCTTCATTATTCAATCTGAATATGACACGTGTCGCGCTCTATTTTATCCTCGCGTTCACAACCAAATTTGAGTTCTCATTTGAACCCGCCCTATATATATATATGTTTAACTACTGTAAATAGTTGGATTGCAAATGCAATTTTTTGGGGAGGGTATTGCTTGTAATTGTTTCACAACTTCTCCTTTATTAACTGTTCACTGCAGATATATCTCTATGAGAAGGTCTTCTTGCTCCTTCTACCTGCCATTGGGGCATGCATGGCATGCTTTGACATAATTCTGCTTTTGAGTAACACAAGAAAGGGTCATCCCGCTTTATATCATGAGTGGCTCCTTAGATGCTCTCAACTCTTAGTATGGGTAAGGCTTCCATTAATTCTTATATAGCTGAAAAAATTTCTGCTATTAATTCTTTCGGTGAATACAACAGGCCACCATGCTTCTTATTTCAAGGTGTGATTGCTGGTTATTTGTCTTATCTAATCGGGTCCTCTGCTTTTGGTGGTTGATGAAACCATTCTTATGGATCGCAACTTTATTAGCAACCTTTTCTTCTTTGGAGGTATTTCTTTTTATCTTCATATATAGTGCTACAGGCATAGGATCATGTGAGAAGTAGAGTTAAGATGAGAAGCGTAAGAAGAGATCTGAGCCATTGATCACTTTTAATCTCATACCCACCCATGAATTGCGCCTTAGAAGGGAGTTGATCCGGTGCATCTCGGCACACCTCATCACGGTGCATCTCATCCTAATGTGCATTCAAGGGTGGAGATCCCTTCTTACGCTTCTCACCTTAACTCTCCTTCTCACCGGAACCCAACCCTTCTTGTATAATTGTATATTATTTCTCCTTCAGTTTCATATTGAGCACTATAGAAGCTCTGCATAAAGATAACCTAAAGTTTCTTCCTTTGTTTATATATTATTTAGTTCAAATGTCGGTAATATCAGGTTTAGTAATTGTTATCAAATTATTCGGTTCTACATTTTTAAAACTACATTGATTAAATGACGATTTTGGTCTGCAGACTTTTAGCTGCATCAATGAGAGTTCGATAATTTTAGTGGATGTTCTGTTTGCTATCTTGGTTAATATAATCAGAATGAAGCAGTCATCTCGCACAAACAGGTAATTGTAATTCATTTGCAAATTCTGGTTTTCCTTAAGATGCAGAAATTCTTAATATCATTGGAAACTGGATAAGATTCTGCAGTCTTCTTGGGTGTTAACTGTATTGTTGTTATGTATTTCCCCATTTTTAAAGCTTAGATTTACAAACATGCATTTAATTATATGCTGAAAAACAATATTAAGCCGTCTACTAGCAAATGTTATAATTGCTAAAACTAAAACTTGATTCTTACTTATATTCTATTTATGATCTTCTTTTGATTTTTTACCTGACAAACCTGTAGTTCAATGGAAGAATTGCTGATTTCCTGTGAAATGGGTATAGACGACCACTCGCGATCAAATCCTGTATGTATTATTCTAGCAGTCATCTTAATTTTTAAGATGTAATTTTTAGATTCAGCACACTTTATAACTATTATTAACGATGCTATATCTCACTATGCCCTATTTTAAGTATGACATTGGATGAGAGATTGTAGTCTTACATTATGAGTGGGTTGATTTATCTTTCCTCTCTTTCTCCACGTTCTTATCTTTAACTAAGGGGCTGTTTATTGGTTTTCCATTGAGCCCTGTATAGACAAAGTTGTCTGTGTGGATTATTCTGTCTGTATAGATTGGGAAGATTTTTGTTTGGAAGAGTTTTTCCATAGATGGAATGAGCGTGTTTTTTAACTGGGAGGAACAGGTTTGGAAAAAACTTGGCTTTCTGCATAAAGCTCTCTCCTAAAAGCTTACTGAATAAGCCACTTTCTGTATCATTAAGACACTACCAAACAGCCATGTATAGCTGACCAAATAAGCTAAGGGCCCGTTTGTTAGCGGCTTCATGAGCTTAATGGGTCTCACAACTTATTTGGTCATCTATACATGACTGTTTGGTAGTGGCTTAATGATACGGAAAGCGGCTTATTCAGTAAGATTTTAGGAGGGAGCTTTAAGCAGAAAGCCAAGTTTTTTCCAAACTTGTTCCTACCAATAAAAAAACACTCTCATTTCATCTATGGAAAAACTCTCCCAAACAAAAACCTTCACAATCAATTAAAGACAGATTAATCCACACAGACAGCTTAATCCATACAGAACTTAATGGAATACCAACCAAACAGCCCCTAAGTCCCATTAAGCTGCTAACAAACAGGCCCTAACTTATGTGTCTTCTTTACTTGTTTATCAAAGGGAGTTTCTGCCAGCTTCTTGAATCTAATGGCATTCCGATCTATCAATGTGGTAATGGAACATGGTGCAAAGAAACAGCTTGATTTTGATGATTTGCTTCAACTACCGATTGATATGGATCCTTTATTCTGCCATGATTCTTTGCTTAACTGTTGGGAAGCTCAAAGAAGACAGATTCACTCTGATCCTTCTTTGTTTTGGACAGTCTGTTATGCATATGGATGCCCATATATGTGGTTAGGCCTGTTAAAGGTACTTTTGGAGAATATTTCCTTCCTACTTTCTAGATTACAGAAAGAAATGTAAAAAAGAAAGAAGAAAGGTAAAAGTAGTAGTTGTGACCATAATTTAAGACTTCATTTGATTTACCCAACATGACATTATTTAGAAACATTTATTTTCCATAGTAAACTCCTCTCACTTCCCCCTTGAATCCAATTATATATGGGCATAGGATCGTGTGAGAAGCGTAAGAAGAGATCTGAGCCATTGATCACTTTTAATCTCGTACCCAACCATGACTTGCGCCTTAGAAGAGAGTTGATCCGGTGCATGTCGGTGCACCTCATCCCGGTGCATCTAAGGTTGGAGATCCCTTCTTACGCTTCTCACCATAACTCAAACCTATATATATATATATATAGAGAGAGAGAGAGGAAAGTTCAAATGCGAACGTGAGGACAAATGAGAGCGCGACACGTGTCTGAATGTAGATTATTCAGACCGAATAAACAAAGAAATATTCAGTCTGAATATAGTATTTATTCGGTCTGAATAATGCTACACTCAGTCCGAATATAGTATTTATTCGGTCTGAATAATGTTACACTCAGTCTGAATATTTCTTTGATTATTCAGTCTGCATAGAAATAATAATAATAGTAAAAATTTGTTCTTCTAACACATCCCTTAATTTTTTCTGTTAAGATGGTGCATACCTTGGTAAAAAGTCCTGGATCCATCAGTGAGTATAATAATGTTAAGGAGAAAACTTGATTTCAGTGAAGTAGTAGACTTAAATGTTATATCTCTTCTAAGTCTCATACTCCATAAATTCCAGGTAGTTAATGATTGTCTTGGTTTTGCTGGACCCATGCTTCTTAATAGGCTGATTAAGTATCTTCAAGAAGGTCAGTTTCTATATTTGCTTCTCTTATTGGTTTGTAGAAGGGTTATATAATGATTGATATTATAATGTTCTTTTTTTAGCACTACCTTTTTTATAGTTCTTTTTTTTAGCACTACCTTTTTTATAGTTCTTTATGGTAAGAACTATAAATAAAGTATTAGTTAACTCGAGGGAACTGTTCCAAAAACAAAATACAAGTCCATTGAAAGATGTTAAAAAGCTTAATGGGTGTTGTTTCCTTCACATCAAGAAGCACTTGTATTGCTTTATGTTGTCTAGTGATGATTTTCATATTATTAGTTATTCATGAAGGTTTAGGAAGTCTTATGATTCCTTCACCCTCTTACGAATGGAATTTTCATTTTCAATTTTAGTGAAGTTTTTATCTTTTAACTTGAAATAAACACTATTTGAACTGGTCTCGATTGCTATCCCAATTGAAGAAACGTATTTTTTCTACAAACAGGATCTATGCATTTTGATGGTTATCTCCTCGCCATTTCCCTAGGCCTCACTTCCATTTTGAAGTAAGTCTTATGCTTTTTTTTGTGGTTACTTTAGTATAAATGATTATCCCTCTTTATGACATTTGTTATAAAGGTACAAGTCACTAAAAATATCTGGAGTTTTTTCACTATGATCTATTTTTCTATGAACTTAGAAGTCATAAATCCAAAATCTCTATCTTGTTTCTGCTCCGGTACATTTGATAGGAGATTTAGGGGCTATTTGGTTCACGCAAAGGAATGAAAAATGGGATTGTAAATGAAAATGGCCCAATTAATCGGTAGGGTTGGGTTTCGGTGAGAAGGAGAGTTATGGTGAGAAGCGTAAGAAGGGATCTCCACCCTTGGATGCAAATTAGGACGAGATGCACCAAGATGAGGTGCACCGAGATGCACCAAATCAACTCCCTTCTAAGGCGCAATTCATGGATGGGTATGAGATTACAAGTGATCAATGGTTCAGATCTCTTCTTACGCTTCTCACCTTAACTCTCCTTCTCACACGATCCTATGCCTTAATCAGTATTTGTTCATTTTTGTACTTTTTGTTCTTAATAGTGGAAGCTATGAAGGAATCTTGATGACATTTTTTGTATATTAACCCCTTACTATTCTGATGGTGCAGATCTTTTCTTGATACGCAATATACATTTCGTCTTTCCAAATTAAAGTTAAAGCTACGTTCTAGTCTTATGACTCTTATATTTCGAAAGGTAAATTAATCTGCCAATGCCTGATTGACTGATTCACTTGTGTTAATGAAGTGAAGTTTTGACTTTTGAGGGAGATTTTTTTACTAACCGTAAAATCTCCCATCATGCATTTTTTAGTGCCTCCATGTTGGCTTGGCAGAAAGATCAAAATTTTCTGAGGGGGAAATTCAAACATTCATGTCTGTGGATGCTGATCGAACTGTCAATATGTGCAACAGTTTTCATGACATGTGGAGGTATTTATCTATCTATTTCTTTCACATATCTTCAACCATAGTACATCTTGTATATTTCCTCTTTTTGTGTCGATAGCTTTCATCGATAAAGTGTTCCACATTCTTATACTGATCCGATAATGGAGTCCTAAAGTGGATCAATGTTAGTTGTTCAGATTTGTGAAAGAAGAGTCCATAGATCAACATCTGAAAGAAGAGTCCATAGATCAACATCTGAAAGAAGAGTCCATAGATCAACATATTATAAAGATAATTAGATTATATGAAAAGAAAGGGAATGAATTTATTGTAGGAACGGGTGGAAGGATAGGGTAAATCGATCAGTACTGGATAACTTGAGAATTGTGAGAGACACTTTCCGTATTGATATTTCGACCCTATGCCTGGGTTCATGAAATTCAATATGGGATAAGACTCGAGAACACTTGCGTTTCTAGGCACAAAAACGAAAGCAATTTTCTGGAGAGTGATTTAGGATTGCTCAAAAACCGTTCATAGATAACAAATCAGAATCGACCATGCAGAGCTCTGGTCCTTTTCCAGAAAACTCTAAGTCTCGAGGATCAAACCAGAGCCTCTGTATAGGCCATATAGAGCTTCTGTATCAACCATACAGAGCTCTGTATCCAGGCTCTGGTCAAGCCATACAAAGCTCTGTATCCGAGTTCTTATCAACTTTTTCCACTATACTCCAAGTTCAAAATTCTGAAGAGCTTGGATCCCGCCAGGGAGCGCGGCCCCCTTGACCCCCGCCATTTCATCGTTACTGGGTTCATACTTGCCTTATAACAGGCTTGCACTCCACACCACCTAACTCATATTAGATCACAGTATAAAACCCTCATTAACACATCATGTTCTGATACCATAATAATTGTAGAATTCGCTGTGTATTTTTATGTTGATTTATAGCCAATATATAGGCAGAAATACAAAGGAGAGTTCCAATACATATGGAAACAAATCAGAGATAACTATAAACAATATATTCACAATATATTCTACGAATAATTTCCAATTACCCATAAATGGACCGGTGACACTAAAATCACCAACAATTATCATGTTTGTATTATGCAACGGCTCTTCAGAGCATGTTTTGATCATTTGGCATCTTTGTTGTAACTTGATGCCGGTGGTACTGATTATGTGGTCTTAGATTCTCTAAAATGTGTTGGTATTTGATGCTATCAGAATAAATAAGGCCATCATATAAGTTATAACATACCGAGCTCTATGGCTTGCATTGATAATAATCTAAAATGTTTTTCGAACCTTTCAGCTTGCCTTTACAAATTGGAATTGCTTTGTATCTGCTCTATACACAAGTTCAGTTCGCTTTTGTTGCTGGAATCACTATAACTATTTTGTTGATACCAGGTAGTGTCCTTGCACTTATACACCTCTTTGATGGACGACATCTCTGTAATCCATTATTGATCCTGATAAAACTCTAATCACAATATTTACAGTAAATAAATGGATTGCTGAGATGATTGCCAGTGCCACCAAAAACATGATGGAGCAAAAGGATGAAAGGTGTGTGCATCTTTGCCAAAGTTTGCTTACGCTTTAGCAAAAAAGTTTGCTCTTTTATTGCAAATAATAGTTGTCTATTTAAGAGAACCGTTAAGCCAAGGGTGCATTTGGTTGCGGAAAACTGTTTTTATTTTCCTAGAAAACGTTTTCAGAAAATGGAGTTGAGTTTTCATTCTCAGTTTTCTATGAAAATTTTAGAATACGCGTTTGGTTGAAATGGTGGAGTTTTCATTTTTCATTTTTAGTAAATTAGAAAACGCTTTTGGTTGTGCATTTTATATCACTTCTCATTTTCCATTTTCCATTTTTTCAAATTAGAGTGTGTGTGTGTGTGTGCGCGTGTGTGTGTGTGTGTGCGCGCGCGTGTGTGTGTGTGTGAATTGAAAACTTAATGAACCAAACGGGTTTTCTAAATTTTCATTTTCCTTGGAAAATTTTCCTAGAAAACTTGAAAATTTTCCACAACCAAACACACCCTAAGCTGTTTAGATGTTTCAGAGATAGAGTTCAATTATAACTTATAAGTCTATATTATAAACTGTAACACTTTCACAGGGTGAGAAGAACTGGAGAGCTACTTACATATATTCGCACTTTGAAAATGTATGGTTGGGAGCTTCTTTTTTCTAGTTGGTTGATGAAAACAAGATCCTTGGAAGTCAAATATTTATCAGTAAGAATTAGTTTTTGCAAAAACCATATATATATCTGACATTCCGATGCATTCAATCTTACTACTTGACTTCCTTTTATAGACAAGGAAATACTTGGATGCATGGTGTGTATTCTTTTGGGCAACAACACCAACTCTTTTTTCTCTGTTCACATTTGGACTCTATGTAATGATGGGAAATCAACTAGATGCAGCAACGGTATAATAAAACCCCCTTTTAAATACATAGAATTCCTTGTGGTTTTCTTATTAACAAACACAAGGGTTGTGGCGTACTGGTTGAGGCCCTAGGGGATGTGGTGGAATATCCCATCTGCCCAGAGTTCGAATCCAGGCATACACAACAATTGTGGCCACTGAGTTTATCAGGGCTGATGTATTGCAGTCATAATTTGCCGGGATTAGTCCAGGCATAGCCTGGGATACCCTTCATAAAAAAACACTATATTTTCTTGTTAATTTAACACTCTACTTTTGCAGGTTTTTACTTGTCTTGCTCTATTTAACAATTTGATTTCCCCATTAAACTCATTCCCATGGGTCATTAATGGGTTGATCGATGTGAGTTATATCTATGCCCTCTTATCAATTAACAGTTTCAAGATAAAAGCTTATCAACTAATAGAATCTTATTTTTTTTAATTAAAATATCTCCACAGGCAGTCATATCGATCAGGCGGCTGACCAAGTTCCTCTCATGTGTTGAGAAAGAACCTCATCATGGGCAGACAAACAATTCTTCATCATTTAACTTTACAGCTGAAGAAGTTGATATTGTCATGAAAGATGCCTGTTGTACATGGTCAAGTAGCGATCAGGAAGTGAAGGAGCTGATTCTGGATCATGTCAATCTTGCCATTCCAAAGGGTTCTTTAGTTGCAGTAATTGGAGAGGTCAAACCTATGATTAGAATTCCACCACTATGTTAAGTCGTAGCCATTTAACTTACCACTATCTATTTGGGGCCTGTTTGTTAGCAGCTTAATGAGCTTAATAAGACCTACAACTTATTTGGTCAGTTATACATGACTGTTTGGTAGTGGCTTAATGATATAGAGAGTGTCTTATACAATAAGCTTCTAGGTGGTGAGTTTTATGCAGAAAGCCAAAAAAAATTGAAACATTTCCCTCCCAATTAAAAAGCAGGCTTCTTCCATCTATGAGAAAAGCCTCCCAAACAAAAACCTTCCCAATTTATACAGACAGATTGATCCACTCAGACAACTTTATCCATAAATGACTTATTGGCAAACCAACCAAATGATATGATAAGGTAAAATTAGGGTCTTGAATCTTGTCGGTGAGCGTTTACCCAGTAAGCGCTTACTGAGTAAACGCTTACCGACAAGAATCAAGACCCTAATTTACCTTATCGAAGCTCGTAGATGCTTTTTGCATGTTTGTTATCTGTATGGAGGAGGTTTTAGTTGCTTTTTAAGGAATATATTAAGAAACAAGTTATGATATGACAAATCCCACTTTATATGAAAGCTCATAGGTGTTCACTGTAAGATTTTATTATAGGTATCACAATTACATAATGAAATACTTGTTTGCAGGTTGGTTCAGGTAAATCATCCTTGTTGAACTCTATCCTCGGAGAAATGAAGCTTATCGAGGGATCTATATATTCAAGTGGGTCTGTTGCCTATGTTCCACAGGTTGAACACGAAAAACTATATTGATGTCAAAATCTACTTTATTTGAATCCCAACTTTCGAATTTAAACTTGTCTTCATTTGGAGTTGTAGATTCCGTGGATTCTCTCTGGCACTATCCGCGATAATGTCATATTTGGAAAAGACTACGATCCTATTAGGTATCAACCATTTATCATTTAAACTAAACTTGAGTAAAAAAATTTAAAGATATTATTGATTGAATAATTTGATCTCTTGTCAGTTGTTCAGCTAATACTCATTCATCATTTAAAGTAGGATTAAGCCGTTGTCATACTTAAGTTTGATAAGTAGGAAAGAAAAAATAAGTGAAAACCTGTATTTCATACTAAGGCAGCGTTTGTTTTTTAAGAGGTGTTGAAGTTTGAAGTCTGATTTCACTTCTGATTTATAAGAGGTGGTGCTGAAATCTGAATCAGTTAAACTGTTTGTTTTTTCGTCTGAAAATCTGAATCAATCATTGACTTATAAATCCCTAACAATGCGGGTGTACGCAAATAAGAGGAATTAAGTGGTGAGGTTACCACTTTTTTTAGATGATTTTCAGACTAAAGAGGGTCTGAAAAAAACGAAAAACAAACGGTCTAATTTTAAAAACGTCTGAACGAATAAGTGGTAAGTGGTCATTAAGAGGTAAAATTGAAAAAACAAACAGGGCCTAACTCTTTTTCTTGTACAGATACTCTGCTGTTTTAGAGGCATGTGCTCTTAACACAGATGTTTCATTTATGGTTGGAGGTGATATGGCTTATATTGGAGAGAAAGGGGTAAATCTGTCAGGCGGACAGAGAGCTCGTCTAGCTCTTGCCAGGTGTCATTATCACCTGACCCTCATTTCATATAGCATTTAATGGTAATGTGCAAGAGGAAAGTTCAAATGCGAACTCAAATTTGGTTGTGAACGTGAGGACAAATGAGAGCGACACGTGTCTGAATGTAGATTATTCAGGCTGAATAATCAAAGAAATATTCAGACTGGATATAGTATATATATTCAGTTTGAATAAGCATTATTCAAACTGAATAAATACTATATTCAGTCTGAATGTTTCTTTGATTATTCAGTCTGAATATGACACGTGTCGCGCTCTTATTTGTCCTCACGTTCACAACCAAATTTGAGTTCTCATTTGAACCCGCCCATAATGTGCAAATGGTTATTTGTTCTTCACGGGAATTCTTATAATTTTTGGGGACATGCACAGGGCTGTTTATCATGGATCTGACTTAGTCATGCTGGATGATGTCCTTAGTGCAGTTGATTCACAAGTGGCTTGTTGGATTTTATCAAATGCTATCCTTAGCCCTCTTATGGATCAGAAAACATGCATTCTTTGCACCCATAACATTCAGGTAAAGATTGTATTTGTTGGAGTCCCACATCGGCTAGACTTTGATTATTTCTCCTAAATATATGTTGGAACCTCCCTTCTCTCCCTCTTTTTAGAGTAATCTAATGGGGTTCGACATAATACCACATGGGTGTCATATGCCAGTGGCGGATCTAGGATTTTTTGACATGTGGGGTCACCTATAAGGTAGAATAAAGGCGCGTAAAGTCACCCGACGTGTTTTTAGCTTAATTACACCATTTTGAATGATTTTTAAAGTTTTTTGGTTGATTTAGGGGGATTTTTTAGTGTTTTTGTCGATTTCGAAGAACTTTTTGGTTTTTTTGGTTGATTTCAGGAGACTTTTTTGGTTTTTTGGTTGATTTCAATAGACTTTTTTGAAGTCGGCTTGGGTTATAGGGTCCCTTACAAAATATTACTGGGGGGCATTAAGCGAGATGTTAAAAAAACAAACTTTTGACCCTTGAAATTTGTTTTACAATTTATAGGCAATATCCGCTGCAGATATGGTTGTTATAATGGACAAAGGACAAGTGAAATGGGTGGGAAGTCCAACTGAATGTTCCAATTCTTTACACGCATCATTTGTTAGACCGGAAAAACTTAATTCGCCTTCTGAGACTATAGCACAAATAGAAAGTGGAGATACTTGTATGGGAGTCCAAGAGAGTGTTGTGGTAGAGAGTGAAGTTATAAATATTATGGATGCCACTGACAACATTATCAGGGTTGAAGAGAGGAAAGAAGGCAGAGTTGAAACAACTGTGTACATGTGAGTTCATATTCCATAAGTGATCTTTAGGTGGAGACAAAGGATCGAGTGACTTTTCGAATTATTGTGAAAATGCAAACATAAAACACTGGTTTTTGCCAAAGGGCCTTTGGCCTAGCGGTATTTGTATATAGGGTCAGGTTCAGGGGAAAACGTAAAAAAAAGAAAAAATGAAGAACACCCTGGGAACCGTCCATATGCATACTGGTATGCATTTGTGCATATGTACTAATGCATATATATGCACCGGTGCATAGAAGAAGAAAAACAACTTCAATTGCTTGTATGCATTTGTGCATATTGCCCGGATGGAGGGCTCCCAGGGTGTTCTTCAGTTCTTTTTTTTGCGTTTTCCCCTTAACCTCCCTCTCTGTATATAAATATTATATACTTAAAAAGCACTACTTTTTGCATGAATGAGCGATTTTGGATTGAAATGGCAAGCACAATGTTTGTTTTGCATTTACATTTCTCTAATTTGTCCAAAAATGCTCGTTCTTATAAATGCAAAATGTTCTATGTCATTTTCACAAGAATGATATGCCTAGCACGATGGTTCAAAAAGTCAACCACTCTATCCTGTTTGTATGAATTTATAAGACTGATTAAGCTTCAGTTACTTGCTTTCTTTTGTTTTGATATCCAACTGGGCAGTTACTTTTTCATATTGCATAGGAATTATGCTGCATTTTGTGGTTGGCATATTACAGCCATAACATGCCTATCAGCACTTCTAATGCAAGCTTCTCGAAATGGAAATGATCTGTGGCTGTCTTATTGGGTTGATACAGCAGCATTCGAAGAACATCCAACATCATTTTATCTGGTAATCATTTTAGTTGTTGATTCTGGGATTTTGTTTTTAAACAAACTTTAAGAAGATATAGTGAACTATGGGTTGGTTCACAAGTTATGAGAAGGAAAAAGTTCTAGAAAATCAACCTCTTTTTTCTTATAGGTCCACTGAAGTCTGACACTGTCACCGAATAAAAATTGGGAAATTGACAAAAATAGCCAATCTACCCAAATCAGTTCACTTTATAGCCATTTTCAGACCTCATTTCACTTTGTAGCCAATCCTTACACAGAAAGCTTACACATATGCGTAAGAATTGGTTTTTCAGAAAAAATAAAAAGAGGATGCTTATGCAGAAAGATGATCTTACTCAGAAAGTCCACTTTCTGCGTAAGGATCTTCTTTTCTTTTCTCTTTTTTCCAAAACCAATCCGTACACATATGCGTAAGCTTTCTGCGTAAGGATTTGGCTATAAAGTGAAAGTGGGTCAGGATATGTCTATAAAGTGAAATCACTTTATCAGATTGGCTATTTCTGTAAACTTCCCATAAAAATATCATGCTTTGGAATTCAGTCTATCCATTTATGTTTTACCAGCTTACAATGCAACACCCTTTTCCCTACTTTTTATCTAAAATCTGTTTTCTATATGGGGATTTAAAGATGAATAATTATCTAACTTGAAAAAGAGGCATTTGATGACTTTTTGTTGACACAAACAGGCTATACTCTGTATCTTTTGTTTGGCAAACTCCTTTCTTACTCTAGTGAGGGCATTCTCATTTGCATATGGCGGCTTACGTGCAGCAATTCAGGTGCATAATAACTTATTGAAAAAGCTTGTTGATGCACCCGTTGCCTTTTTTGATCAGACCCCAAGTGGAAGAATACTTAACAGGTAGCATAAATTCCTTCTATAAGATCAGTTTTTATCTCTCTAAGGCCTTGTTTGTTTTTTCATTTTAAGCTCTTAATCACCACTTATGTCTGATTCGTTTAGACGTTTCATAACCATTTCAGAACTGAAATCAGACTTCGGACTTGAGCACCTCTTAAAAAACAAACGCCACCTAAATGTTTATATTTATTGTGTTTGTAGGCTGTCTTCAGATCTGTACACGATCGATGATTCTCTGCCGTTTATTCTCAATATCCTCCTAGCCAATTTCGTTGGCCTCTTAGGAATTGCTCTAATTTTGTCCGTTGTGCAGGTAATCAATTGATGCAATAGAGTTATGGTTAACTTTACTTGAAATTTTGAATTTTGAATTATTATGAAGTTTGGTCAGCATACATGTATGTATATGTGTAGGTCATGTTCTTGCTTCTCATACTCCCATTTTGGTATATCTACAGCAAAATACAGGTAACTCCTATCAATATATTTTTCTGATATATATATATAGGGGCGGGTACAAATGAGAAATCAAATTTGGTTGTCAATGTGAAGACAAATGAGAGCACGACACGTGTTATATTCAGACTGAATAATGAAGAAAAATTCAGACTGAATAACAGTATTATTCAGTCTGAATGTAGAATTATTCAGACTGAATATTTTCTTCATTATTCAGTCTGAATAACACAAATTCAGACACGTGTTGCACTCTCATTTGAACTTTCCTCTCTCTCTCTCTCTCTCTCTATCTATATATATATATATATATATATATTCACTCTTCCAGGAAGACACAGTGACACTACCTACTAAATAAGGTTTTTTTCAGTTCTACTACAGGTCAACATCACGTGAGTTAAGAAGGCTGGACAGTGTATCTCGATCACCCATATATGCATCATTCTCAGAGATACTTGATGGGTCATCAACTATAAGGGCATTTAAATCTGAGGTGAACTTGTTGATTAAAATTTGATTTTATACAAAGTTTTGTCCAAGCATGTTCTTTACGTAAAAGGCTAATAGGTTTCCTCTTACCATGAAAGAGCATAATTTGTTTTCTTAAACCATCACCTTTAGCTATTTCCTCTATTTCTTAAAAAAAACTTTTTTATTTATTTCGCAACCTTCTCACAAGCCAGGATTTTTCACAGAAACAACCACACTACTCTTTGAGGGTAGAGGTAAGGTCTGCATACATCCTACCCCTGGACCCACCTTTGCATGGGATATATTGAGCTCGTTTGGTTTATTCAGATGAATAAGCCTATTAGCTCAAGATTTTGAATAGATTTGCTTCAAATCTATTAATATATTACACGTTTTTTATGTCGACTGTCGCCATCACCATTTCTATGAGCACAAGATGATTCATTGGTGGTTTTTTTTACATGTGATACATAAGGTTAAAATGGTAATTTGTTGTCATTCAGACTGTCCATTCAGAAGAGTTACCAAACAACCATATTGCATTATGCACTACATCATACAGAGCCTCTTAAGCATTCTGACCTCGTAATCATTTCGCATCAAACCATTCAGCAACTGCCAAACAGCCCCTAAGTAATACTCTTCATCTGTACACAGGATTTTTTCTTGACTAGATTCATCGAGCACATTAAGATGTATCAGAAAACTTCTTATTCAGAGATAATAGCAAGCCTATGGCTATCCTTACGCCTACAGGTATGCTTCTTAAACTTGAAATCATTACTTTTTTCAACAATTGTAAGAACCTATGTGGGATGTAAATCTTTTTTCTTGATGATATTTTCTTTAATTAATACGCAGTTAATAAATCTTAGTAATTATTGTATGGCCTTAGTTCTTGGCAGCTTTTGTTGTATCTTATATTGCGGTGATGGCGATTGTTGGATCTCATGGACATCTTCCCATCAATCTAGGTACCCCCGGGCTGGTAAGTCTTCAATATCACGAGCACTTTCAACTTAGGATATTAATATAGTCATAGTTTTTGAAGTAATTTGAACAATTTCTTATTGTTCCAATTGACGTCCCACATTGGCTAGACTTGGAACCTCTTCTCTCCTCGAGGGCTCTATTGGAGAGTAATCTGATGGGGTTCCATATATACTGGCATGGTATCAGCCAAGGACTACCACTCTTGGGGTAATCTGTAGCCATCTAGTTTTTTCAATTTTACCTCTTAATGACCACTTATCACTTATTCGTTCAGGCGTTTTTAAGTTCAAACCGTTTGTTTTTGTTCCTTTTTTCAGACCCTCTTAAGTCTGAAAATCATCTGGAAAAAAAGTGGTAACTTCACCACTTAATTTATCTTATTCGCGTACACCCACATTGTTAGGGAATTTATAAATCAATGACCGATTCAGATTTCAGACTTCAGACGTAAAAACAAACAGTCTAGCTGATTCAGATTTCAGACTTCAACACCACCTCAAATAAATCAGAAGTGAAATCAGACTTCAGACTTCAACACCTCTTTTAAAAAAACAAACACTACCTACGTGCCCTTCTAGCCTCTATTGGAGGGGGTGTAGAGTAATATAATGGGATTCCACATATACTTATAGTTTTAAAAACAACATATTTTTTAACAAATTGAAAACTTTGTAAACAGGTAGGCTTAGCACTTTCCTACGCAGCTCCAGTTGTATCATTGTTAGGGAGCTTTTTGACAAGCTTCACCGAGACTGAGAAGGAATTGGTCTCAGTTGAGAGGGTTCTTCAGGTCTGAATATAATAACTGTTTTTTTGTTTGTTAATGGTTACTATCATTAGAAAACTATCATTTGATTTTATTCATTATAGTACATGGACATCCCTCAAGAAGAACTTCAAGGGCATAAGGTTTTAGATGCAGATTGGCCGTTTCAAGGGGAGATTGAATTTCGTAATGTAACACTCAGATATATGCCGTCTTTGCCTCCTGCACTGCGTGATCTTAGTTTGACAATTGCTGGAGGAACACAGGTTTATAAATTTATTTTAACAAAAATTTAGTTCTATGTGCATTTATGTATTTTCAATTCTGCATTATATAATAGGAAATCATAGAAAGGCCCGAACGTTGCGTATTCAGGATTTTTCACCAGGGTATGCTTTACCATAACAATTTCTTTTCATATATGTATATATATATATATAGGGGCGGGTTCAAATGAGAACTCAAATTTGGTTGTGAACGTGAGGACAAATGAGAGCGCGACACGTGTCATATTCAGTCTGAATAATCTACATTCAAACACATGTTACACTCTCATTTGTCCTCACGTGCACAACCAAATTTGAGTTCGCATTTGAACTTTCCTCTCTCTCTCTATATATATATATATCATCCCTTGTTTATCTGCTTGATCCGCCCCCTGGTGGGGAGGATGTAAAGGCAAAGATGGGGGTCAGCTGCCCCCATGAATTTTCAAAAAAAAAAGGTCACTTGTAAATTTTAATTTTTATCTGTAAATGTCTTGTTTTGACCCCTATAAAAGAAAGTTAGACCCCCATAGTTTATAATTCTTTTTACATGATATATTATAAAACTTAATCTCTGCATATAAATGCCTTATCTTTTATGTATCAATGGCATGTTTTCTCATTTCTATACTTTTTTTTATCGAACCTCTATTATATTTTATAGAGTGAGATTTAGGGAAAAACCCCAAAAAAAAGGAAAACTAAGAAACACTCTAATAACCGCTCATATGTACGGTATGCACATGTGCATACAAGGAATTGAAGATGCTTCCTGGTTTCTATGCACATGTGCATACCGAAAAAATGACTTACAAATTACTTGTGTGCACATATGCATATCTTACAGATCAATGGTTACTAGGGACGTTCCTCAGTTTTTCATTTTTTTTTTACGGTTTTCCCCTGAACTTCACCCATATTTTATATTATGTTAAGTAAATTCCGCCCCCATCACCAAAGTTATTGATCCTGACATTATTGTGGTTTTTGATCAGGTGGGAATTATTGGAAGGACAGGTGCCGGAAAATCGAGCATCTTGAATGCTCTATTCCGGCTCAACCCAATATGTGCAGGAAATATCATAGTTGATGGCATAAACATAGCAGACGTCTCTCTAAGAGATCTTAGGTCACGTTTTGCTGTCGTTCCCCAAACTCCATTCCTTTTTAAAGGATCTTTAAGGTACAATCGGGCACATTTAACCATATCATTTGTTCGGGGGGCTAATTATGTGAGAATCACAAAAAGGTTGAGAACCACTGAATCATGAGTTGTTTCACATTGTGAAACGAAAAATACAAGTAAAAGAGTTTCACGTTATGAAACAAATACATTAGTATATGTGAAACAAGAGGGAGATTCAGGGGAAAACCTCAAAAAAAAAAAACTGAAGAACACACTGGGAGCCTATATCTGGATGGTATGCACAAATGCATACAAGCGGTTGAAGCTGTTTTTTTTTCTATGCACGAATGCATGTTATGCACAAATGCATATGCACGTATGCATGTTAAAAATTACCAGTATGCATTTGTGCATACCGTCCGGATGAAGGGTTCCCAGGGTGTTCTTCAGTTTTCTCTTTTTTTAAGGTTTTTCTTCAAACCGGACCCTGTGAAACAATACCTTAAATCATGGCCTTAGATGAAAAAAAACTCATGCGAAACAATACCTTGAGATTGGTTCTCAAGGGGTTTGTAACTTTTTAGGCATCCTATAAAACCATTTTATTGTAGTAAATTATCTTTATCTTCCTGCATATTAACTTACTATTTGATACAAATATCTAGGGAGAACCTCGACCCCTTCAATTTAAGCGACGACTTAAAAATATGGAAAGCTCTAGAGAGATGTCATATTGAAGACGAGGTTCAAGCGGCAGGGGGACTAGATATGGAAATGAAAGAGTCCGGAACTTCATTTTCGGTTGGGCAACGACAACTCCTTTGCCTTGCACGATCCTTTCTTAAGTCCACTATGGTTAGAACTTTCTAAGAGTTAATCTGTCTTCTTCTCTGAATACCAATATTATTATTATTTTTGGAAGGGTGTTCCAGGCTATGCCTGGACTAATCCTGGCAAATTATGACTGCAAGACATCATCCCTAATAAACTCAGTGGCCACAATTGTTGTGTACACCTGGATTCGAACCCTGGGCAGATGGGATATTCCACCACATCCCTCATGGCCTCAACCAGTACGCCACAACCCTTGTGGTTTTAAATACCAATATTCCGAGTTTCTAATGGTGTTAAATGATTTAGGTGTTATGTTTGGATGAATGCACAGCAAATGTAGACACTCAAACTGCTTCGAAACTGAAGGATGCCATATCTAGTGAATGCAGAGGGTTGACGGTGATCACGATTGCTCATCGCATCTCGACAATTCTACATATGGACAATGTATTGATTCTTGATCAAGGAATCTTGGTATGTTTTCATCAACTTGACTTTTGTTCGTTTTATATCTGTTTTATTTACACAAATATATACATTTGTGAAATAGGGTTCCGGTGAAAAAGATAAGTTATGGCGAGAAGCGTAAAAAGGGATATCGACCCTTGGATCATTCGTAATTGAAGATCGACACTAATGATACGCACCGGATCAATTCTCGTAAGGAGCAATTCATGGATGGGTGTGAGATTAAAAGTAATCAAGGGTTCAGATCCCTTCTTACGTTTTCTCACCTTAACTCATTTTCTCACACGATCACGTGCCTTGTGAAATAGGCATAGGATCGTGTGAGAAGAAGAGTTAAGGTGAGAAACATAAGAAGAGATCTGAACCCTTGATCACTTTTAATCTCACACCCATCCATGAATTGCGCTTTAGAAGGGAGTTGATCTGGTGCATCTCATCCTAATGTGCCTCCAAGGGTGGAGATCCCTTCTTACACTTCTCACCTTTACGCTCCTTCTCACCGGAACCCAACCGTTGTGAAATATTGGTTTGTATGAGAATATGTGGAACCCATCATATTACTTTATAAAAAAATCCAGAAAAAATATATTCCAACATATATCGAGGATAAAGGGTCGTCTACACGAAATCCAAGTTCCTCTAAACATTCCGTCAAACCAAATAGGCCCTAAATCAAAACCCTAGGTATTTGCACCCGTCTAGCTCCATTGGAGGGGTGTATTGGAGTCCCACATCGGCTATACACACGATCCCAATATCCTCTATATATATTAGAGCCTTTTTATTTTTTTTTCAAATACTCTTTTAGGGTATATATTTGCAAAAGTCACTCCACTTAATATTTTTTAGGTTTTAGGTGCTATGGTAGATTTTTTCCCCATTATGACCATATAACCTTGAGGGCAAGCTCAACTGGCAAATAAAGGCTAGGTTTTGGGACTCATCTACATAGGTTGTGAGTTCGAGTCTCCTTATTGGGCGTTTTCACGCCTGTTGTCTCCACAGATCCACAAGATTAGTCAAGTGTTCATAAGCAGGCCTGGACACCCACAGTTACTCAAAAAGCATTATTACATTATTGCTTGTTGAGTTCAAACTAATTCCATCACCTTTCTTTCATGTGTGTGTTCTGTTTAATCCAATGTGAAGATATAATATTTGATTCGGGTATTTTGATGGTGGTGTTGGCAGGTGGAGCAAGGAAGGCCTCAGGTTCTTGTTCAGGATGAGTCTTCCATATTTTCAAGCTTTGCTAAAGCATCCTCAATGTAGTTATATATATACATATATATACACACGGGTTGGGTTCACGTGAGACCAGACTGTTGGACCACAAAATAACATTGAAACTTCACAACAAGACATTTTGAAGTACGAAAAACACCGAACCTTCACAGCAAAAACACTGTGAAGGTTTACCTTCACAATGTTCTACTGTGAAGCTTTAGTGTTATTTATGTGGTCTCATGGATCTCATGAAAACAGTCTAGTCTGTCCATATATATGTCACCATATCATATGTGTATGTTGCACATAACCATGTACTAATTACCCTTACTTAAAACAACCACCATAACTATTTTCTTCTTTATAGAATTTTATGCAACTCCTCTACTATGTACTCTTTCGTGATTAATCGAAAATTATGTTTAAAAAATTATTCAATCAAGAATTTTAAATGTAAGAATTTGTTCCGTCAAGAAAGTGAAAACAAGAAGTAAATAGTTGTTTATCTAATAGTATCTGGGTTAAAGATAGAGCCCACCATTATTTATTATTTCTGGCCCATACCATTGAATAAATGAGATGTATTTTTTCTTTCCTAGGCTTTTGACACTTGAACTCCTATGGTCTATCTAATCTATCCATTTTGTATTATCAGATTATTTTATGGTAATAATTTATTCCATTGTGTTTAGGGAAGATATATATATATATATATATAGACTATTAGGGTGTGTTTAGTATCCAAATGGGATTGGAATGGCGACAATGAGCTATGAGGGTGAAGGAATTGTACAAAGTTTTAGGGTTCGTTTGGTTTGTAGGATTGGAATGGATTTGGGAGATTTGAATTTCAAATCCATTCTAATCCTATGTTTGGTTTGTTGGATTGTCTGGGTTTGAAATCCTATGATTCATTTGAAATCCTACAAATGTAGGATGTTTGAAATCCTTAGAAGATGCTCGGGATTCATGGGATTTTGTAGGATTGTATTAAATAAGGTTTTAAAAAATGTTAAAAACATTTGTTTTGTAATAATTGATTAATAAAAATGTAATTTTAATTATTTTCATAATTATTTATAACTTTTTTGTAAATTATTTGTAAATAATAGAATCCAATCTCATTCCAAATCTTACAAACCAAACACATAAAAGAATTTCAAATCCATTCCAATCCAAATCCTTCCAAATCTTTTTATGAAATCCAAATCCCTCAAAAAACAATCATGCAAACCAGACGCATCCTTAGGGTTTTAATATAATATGGGTAGTTTAATAATTTAACAATCTCACTGATTTTTATTCCACCTGTTTTCGCTAGTCATGTCCAGTCTAAATGCCGCACTAAACGTGAAACAACAAGTTTTTGTTCCAGCCTGTCTCGTCCTGTCTGTGAATACGAGAACGTTTTTCAGCACTATCTCCACGAACAAGTAGAAATCTAAGAGCGGATGAAGAGGAATATATCCTCAGTATCAAAATATTTTCATCACAATTTGACATATAAAATGCACCAAAGTTGTGGCAATGATGCATTTAGTTGACGAATTTGGTTCCTTCGATAGGTACATATGGGACTTTTGTAAACCCGACAAGTCCCAATCAAGTTATCAAAGGCGGAGACGATAAACAAGGACTTGGTCATAAGAAGTTTTCAAGGTGTGGGTCCTACAGCCGTTTACACGTTTATAGGGTCTAGGGAAACAAGTCCCATCGATGAATTGAGTTTATTGAGGGACTAATTGGCATCTTGGTGCCAACTCGGGTATAGTACAACTTGAGCCAACCCTCGGTAATCTGTTGGAAGAAAAAACACTGTGTGAGCCAAATGCTTCTGTAATTAGAAGCAAGACACTTGCACATGTTGATTTTACGGTATCAATTGGCTTTGTTGATTGTAGATCGAACGACAAAGTTAGTGTACTTTTAGGGGTCATTTATCAAATGCTTACTGGATAAGGCAAGTCACCACTTTCACTTATCTTATTAGGTACTCCCTTCGTACCAAATTAAGTGTCTATATTACTATTTTTGTTTGTCCCAAAACAAGTGTCCACTTTAAAAAATAAGTTTTTAATTTACCCTTAAATATGAGACGGAGAAAGTTTCTCTCTCTACTATTAAGGGTATAAGTGTCATTTGATTATTTAAAAAGTGTAATAATTGTTCATTCAAAATTGTGTGTCATTTTCATTGTGGACATTTATTTTAGGGCAGAGGAAGTAATATTCTAGGCCATTAAAATGAACCTGTGGTAAACGTCTTTTATCTAATAAGTGTTTACTAGGCAAAAGTCTTCTCCCTCGATTATTGGGTACGATTCTGTTCGATAAGAAGAAAAAACCATAAATAATTAGGTTCATAGGATTTAGGATAGAAGAAAAAAGAATTTAAATGTCAAAGTCAAAGAAGAATTTAAAAAAAAAATACCTAAATTAATGTCAAATATGTCAAAGAAGGATTTAGAGGTCTTCTCAATTTAACGTATTTGTGATGCAAGTCTTCCAGATTTTTGGATTTAAGTAATTATTATTCCAATTTATTTTATTTAAAAATATTAATGGTTATATTTTATCGCCGTTTTATTGACATGGATGGGTCATTTGACCGATTCTCGAGTCATGTTATTTGTATTATAATCATTTTATTTTCTAAATAAATGACAAAATTTCAATCCATTTTCTTCTAAAATGTATCAAATCTTTGTATTTAAAATTAAATGAGTAAATGAAAAATAGCTAAAATATTATGTGGAAAAAAGTTTCGTAAAACGTATTTCAAACCTTTGTAATCTTTTAATCATGGACAAGATTATAAAGATGTAATAACGTTTGAATCTGTTTTTATTTAGTGTATTATGTTGTTTTTTCTTTCGATCGATGTAATAAAATTTTAAATTTTATTACTCATACGAAATTTACTGTTAACTTACTAATCTTGTAACATTTGATAATATAAATATCTATTAACAAAACAGGTGATTAAAACGAATAAAGTAATAATAAATTTTGAAAATTTATTAAACTAAATAGGAAATTTTTATTACCGTCGATTGAAGAAAAAAATATTTATTAAATTAAAATAATTAAATAGTAACCAAGTCAAAATTCGTTAGATTTTTATGGATTTTGCCTTGGAATACTTTAAGAGTCCGTTTGGTTGGAGGGATTTGAAGGGATTTGGAGGGATTGAGATTTCAAATAAGTCATTCTCAGTGCGAACTCTGGTGATTTTCTTGAAATTATACTGTATTATATCTTAATATTTATGTCAAACACTGCAGTCAAATAAGTCGTATCTGAGAACTATCCCCAATACAATGGATTGAATTGAAATCTCAATCCCTCCAAATCCGTTCAAATCCCTCCAACCAGGCCCTAAGTGCCCGTATGGTTTGCAAAAATATGGTGGGATTTCAAATTAGATTTCATTCAATACTACCTTGGTTTCAAATTGAAATCCTATAAACATAAGATTTAGAAATCTTATTGGTTTAGTTGGTATTTTCACAGAATTCCATATAATTTTTTATGCAATTCTTAAATATTTTAGAAACATTTGTTTTGTAATGACCGATTAATAAAAATATAATTTAATAATTTTTATAATTTTTTATAGTTTGTTTTTATAAACTATTTATCAAGAATAAATTCAAAAATTTCATTCTAAATCTTACAAACTATGCACGACAAAGATTCCAAATCCCTCGAAATTAAGTACTATGTATTGATCTATTTTGTGATGCCTAATTATAAACTTAACATTTTTCATGATTAACATGGTATCATCATGTCAATATGTTTTTTTAAGTTTTGTACTGTGTTTTTGTTTTATGTTTAACAACTTTTAATTGCTTATTGTAATTCATCTCAACAGACAATGGTATTCGAGTATATTTGCAAGTCATGTCAGTACAATCTAGTATGTTTGTTTTATATTTAACGACTTTAATTATGTTTTTCATTTAGCTATTAAATAGTGTTCTGAAAATTTTTTTAACATTTAAGTATAATCAAACCAGATTGGTTACCGGTTTTAATATACACATTTCATGCATCTTATTTCAAAGTTCAAACAACAACAATTTGTAGGAAAATATAACATACTTTATTCAATTCTAATTTTGTATAATGTAATTTCAAAATCTTGATATGGTAGCTCATATATGCATCTCAAACATTTGGGTATATTATGTAAGTATGAAAAGATATGTAAATGCAACATAATTTGTTAATAATTGATATCACATTTGATATATGAAAACAAAGATTATAAAATATGTTATACAGATAATTTAAATCACATATAAAACACATTTATTTATAGAAAGAGTCTAAAAAATCCAGAGAACTATCATTTTTTGAGTAACTAAACTCTTAAGTCTTAATTATTTTGTAAACAAATAAATTTTTGAATTTTCTGAAATCAAATAAATAAAATTTTATAACTTACTAAAACCTAGAAAAATCAACGAACTTTTATATCTTGAGTGATTAGGTCACCGGGGATTTTTTTTAAATGAAAAAATCATTTGTTATTGATCGTCTGATCTAGATATACCGACCGAGAAAATGATATATCGTTGGATTTTCTAGGTTTTAGTAAGTTTAAGGATTATTTATTTATTCGATTTCAAAAAATTCAAGAATTTATTTGTTCGATTTCGAAAAATTCAAGAATCTATTTGTTTGATTTCAGAAAATTCAAGAATTTGTTTGTTCAAAAAAAATAGTTTAGATAATAAGAACATCTCCAACGGCTACACTAAAATAGAAAAAAGTGGATTTTAATATTTTTGTTACTCCAACAGCTATATTCTAAAATAGAGAAAAAAAGAAGAGATTATAAATCTAAATTTAAAGAATACACTAAAACTCTATAAAAGAAGGAGAAACAATATTTAATCATATTTCAATCAATTAGGTTTATTGAAGTTAAATGTATAGGAGGAGAAATAATCTTTTTATTAATATGGTTAATACTAAAATTGATAAAATAAAGTAACCATTGGAGTTGGATGTAATTTTTTTTTAAAGATTTTGACTTTTAATATTTTGTTATAAAAATATATATATATATATATATATATATATATAATATAACTGTTGGAGATGCTAAAAACTCAAAATGTGATAGTTTATTAGGTTTTTATAGGGTTGGGTTTCAATAAGAAGTGAAATGAAGTTATTCTGATAATGGTAAGAATGAATCTCCACCATTGAATGCACAAATGAAATATGATTTATGGGTAGGTTCAAGATTAAAAATAATAAAGAATAAAATTTTTTTTTTTATGTTTTTTTTCTTAATTTTATTTTTTACATAATCTCATGCTATTTTTATAAAACATTTTGATAACTTAATTATAAATAAAATTAAAATAGAAAAGGCAGACAATGCATTAAAGAAAGAGGAGAGGAGGTGAGAGAATGTGAACGTATGAAAAAGGGATTGTAGGCGAGAAAAACCGAAAGTCTTGTTGGGGTAGGATCGTCTGTTGCCGTTGACGTCGATACTACCAAAACTAGGGAAGGATTCCTTCAAAGTCGACGACTAAACATTCATCTAGAATCTTTTCTTTCTTTCTTTCTTTCTTTTTTCTTTCATATTTTAAATCAACGATATATTTGGTAAAAATAAGATAACTTAAAACATCCATAATGAATGTTCTTTTACAGGTTCTTGCTAAGATTCTTACAGAAATCTCCACTGTCAGACACAGGTTCTTGTCCAGTCACAAGTTTCTATAGACACCTAGGTGCTTGAACAAGAACCCGGATTTTTACAAAACATTCCTTTTATGTTATTTATTATTTTATTATTTTTATTGTTTTATTAATCATTTTATTTTAGTTTAATAAATTTATAAAATTTATAAATAAATATTGATTAAAAAATATATAAACTAAATATTATAAAGAAGTTCATCATCAATTCGCTCCGACTTGGTTGAACATATTTGATCGAATCGAGATTACGAGTGATATATATTATTATTTATTATTTTGTGTTATTTTTTATAATTTTGAATTTTTTAGTTACAATATAAAATTATGTTTATGTTTTAATTATTATTTTAAATATGTTAACAAAATATATAAATTAACAAATTAAAAATAATATAAAAAGATGAAAATTAATAAATTGTATTTGAATTTTTTAATAATTTAATAATATATACATATATTTAAATTTATATAATAATCTATAAATAATATAAAATATTATAATCAAAAAATAAGGAAAGCGAGGTTTTATAAGAACCTTCATTGGAGATTTTATGGAGGTTTTTGTTTTGTTGAGGTAGCAACGATGTGACATAAAAAAATATGGCAAGTGGGGTTTTTTGAGGTTTCACCACTATGGATGCTCTTATAAACTAGCTTATTTTTAGTGTACACGTTTGACAAAAGAGTAAGTTAACTTATTGTTATTTTTTTTCAATTATAACTCTTATTAATTATTAATTATTAATTATTATTTTTTAATATGTCCTTTTGGTCATTTTACATGCTTATACGCTAGTTTTGTCTAACATGATTTTTTTCATCAGCTAGCTTATCAGCTACCAACTAACTTATCAGTCATCCTTTGGCTTATCAGTTAATTTGCCAAACATAGCTGAAAATAATAATACAGTTAATTCAAATAAAAATGTTAAATGTCATAAATAAATAAAAAATCATTGTTTGTTGATATATGAATAATAGAATTGGAAATGTAAACAAACACGAATTGAGAATTATTCGTATTCATTCGTTTAAGTTAATGGAACAAAAAAATTGCATTTATATTTATTTGTTAAGAAATTATGTTTATTCATTCGTTAAGATGTTAAAGAACGAGCACAAATGAACAAAAAAACCATATTATTACTCGCCATTTCATTCCCTACATAAAAAACCTAGTAAATTAAAGATATTTAAAAAAAAGTTAATTTAGTTAACGATTTTACGTATTAATGTCAGAATATTAAATATTTATATGTATAAGTAAACATAAATTAATGTAAATGAACGAACTAAACGAACACAAAATGTGTGTTCATGTTTTTAATTTCTTAAGTAAACGAACATAAATGAATTTCTCGCTGAACAGTTTCCTGAATGTTCGGTTCATCAACAGCTACCCTTACACAAAATCATAAGTAAAAACCCGAACATTTTTATTTGAAAATGTGTATTTAACCAACTTTATAATTTATTTACATAAGTTTACATATACATCCTTAAATGTATTTTTTTCAATACTTTACATAAAAAAATCTCTTAACTTTATCTTCTAACATTTTTATGATATTTCATCTTTCTTATTTCAACCTCATATGATAACAATATTTGACAAATGTTGGTGTTTTCATAATTCATATACTTATATAGAGAGAAGACGTATAGTGACATGAGATCCAAAAAAATAATTAAAACCATAGTAAAATATAATTTGTATTTATGCTTTTGGATTTCCTCCGTTTCACTTTTTTTAGAAAAAATAGTTGTATCATACATTTTGATTTTATTGTGAGTTATAGGTGATATATTTATTCTATCGATAAAATATGAGTGTGAAATTTTCATTATCGTCAGGTTAGCATTACAGGTGATATATTTATTCTGTCGATAAAATATGAGTGTGAAATTTTCATTATAGTCAGCTTGGCATTGAATAGACTGTGTATTTTTTTTGGACGGTAATTAACATACACACACATTCCAGGGGTATTCGGATCCAAACGGGCACCGACTAATCCTCTACGTCCATGATCCAGCCCTGTGGACTGACCCATGAACTCGCCCCTGAAGCGGCCCAAGAGCTGGATACAGTGGCGGAGGTAGCTTTATAAAGAGGGGGTCCAAGGACCCCATTCAATTGTTAAAAAAAATTATATACTGTAAAAAATATCAAAAATAATGAATTTAGCCTTAGTTTCCTCCAGTAAAAAATTTCAAGAGACCCCATCTTGTTGGTGATTGACAAAAACACTAAAAAGTCTCTTGAAATCAATAAAAAAAACCGAAAAAATACTTCGAAATTGACAAAAACACTAAACAAATCCTTCAAAATCGACAAAAACACTAAGAAAATCTCTTGAAATCAACTAAAAAACTTTAAAATCTTCCCGAAACATGTCGGGTGACTTTACGCGCCTTTAGTCTACCTTAATGAGAACCCAGTGGACAAATATCCTGGATCCGCCACTGGCTGGATACCTCAGAATTGTCAGCCGCAGGGTTCGAACCCTCGTCAACCAGGGATACCATTCACTGGTGACTTAGAATGTTACCTAATACCCGCTAGGCCAGACAACCTTTGGTATAGACTGTGTATTTCTTTTCAAAAAAAAAAGTAAACTATATATTCACTTATCTAACATAACAAATCAATTAATGATGTGCAAGATTTGAATGACTTTTACTAAAAAAAAACTTGTATAATGATTATTGATCACTATTTATTCAATTTTCTAAAGTTCATTTGTTTCAAACTCTTTTAAATGTGTGTCATGTAATTATAAAGGAATAATTTGTTCATACAGAAAAAAAAAGATAGGTTTTATGACATAAAATAGTACAAGTCATTATCTTAGATAAATATGATTTGATTATTCGGAAATGACGGTTTTCTATGCTAGTAATCCGTTGTATCTTTTTCGTTTTTTAAACATGTGTGATTTAATTTATCAGTGCATTTGGTACATGGAATTAATGGTGTGAGACAGAAAATAAATAAAAATAGTTAATCATGTTTGACTTAACATTGGATTAGGACAAGACAAAAGTAAGCAGGATAAAATGCAATTTGTTTGTCTTTATTAGAAATCGGTGAAACAAAAAAACAGGTACATAGAACTACATTGCTAAATTACTAATCTACCCTTGATAAATGGCTACTCAAATATGACGTTTTTTCTCGGACTTATTGTGTACAAGAATTCTTCCTCAAATGGTTGTTGCATAATTATTTGAAGCTCGAATCTTTCGTCAATGAAGATGCCATTGACCTACGAAAGACTGTAGTAATTCTGGCCACTCCGTTCTTCGGTTGCCTTTGTTATCACCATCAAATTTCAAAGGCTTCGTTAGGTCAAGAGTGACCGTGGGGACGGTTGACCATGGCTTGGCAGTTGTCGCAATCTGGTTCAAGCCAGGGTTCACGAGCTCGTGTCTTGATGGGTGCGGATGGTTGTGCTCCCCTTCGTAAGTTGCCACCACTATGGTTTGATCCTCCACGCTTCTTTGAACCTGAATCAGAATTAAAGCGATAATGATCAGATGATCATAATGATTGCATTATTTTAGATGATTGAAACTTATTTAGTAGCGTAAATCTAAGCATTGTAAATTTGAATTTGGGTTCGATTAGAGATTTGATTATTAGTCGGACGACCATAATATAATTGCATGAAAAAATAACCATAAAATTAATACAACGAAGTTTGTTTTATTTGCCTTTTTTCTCAGTTAGTTAGCATGATAAATGTTAAATTCTTCATATTTCGTATCCATTTTATTTGATAAACTATGTTATCTGGCTGATTTCATGTTGTTTTTTCACGTAATCAAGGATTACTACAAGATGTACCGGCTACATGTCAAAATGTGTACGAAATAAGAAGAGTTGAGCATGACAATACAAAAAAACACTGTTATACTAAATAGAAATTAAGACAAACTTCATTAAAGTCTGGTAAATTTAGTGATAGTTTTAATTATATTATGAAATGTTAAAATTGACAAAAAAAAAATATTAACATATCTTCTTTGGTTATTTCCATTTCTTAAATAATTTATCAATTAGTTTTTGTTAAATATGGTTAGTTCATAAGCCAAATTTTCAACTAGCAATTAGCTTATCAATCATATCTCGGTTATTTTTCAAGTCAGGTTGATTTTCCATTAAGTCATGTACGGATAAAGTTAACTGTATGGATTAATGTGTATACATTTGAGAGCTTTTGTTTGGAAGAGTTTTCTTATAGATATAAGAAACGGGTTTTTTTAACTAAGAGGAGCAGGTCTGAAAAAAAAACATCTTACTAAATAAGTCACAACCAAACAGTCTTATAGAACTAACCAAGTAAATTGTGAGTCTCATTAAGCTAATTAATAATTGGAAAAGGTTATTATATACCTTCTTCTTAACTGGGCATGTTGGAGCATATGAGCATCTGAAGTAAGCCCTAGGAAAAGGGTTATCTCTAGTCACTTTTTGTCCATATTTCCTCCATTGATATCCATCTTTCACTACCTGCAAATTAATATATATATATACACACACATAAACATACATCGATCCACACATTTAAAAATCTCATGAATTCATGATCGATGCCATCGTTGAGTTGTACGATTTGTACTGTACAACTCAACGATGCATCATTGGAAGATTACGGTTTCATAAAGAGACTTACGAGGCCGGTTTTCGAAGCTTCGGTACGAACGAAAACCCTCGAAATCTTGGGTCTGATATGTTGATCATCTTTTGTGGGTTTCTTGCAAGTATTAATTTCGTTACTTGAATTGCTCTCGGAGTTGCGGGAGATGGGAGTTTCGGGTTTTCGCTTTGTGGCGGTGGCGGTGGTGGCGGCGGCGGTGGCGGCCGCCGCCGTGGCGGGGTTGTTGGTTATGTAATCCGATAAACGGCTTTGCAAAAGATTGTATTTGTTGTTCATGAATTTGATCATTTGTGTCAACTTCTTGTTCTCCATGTTCAATCGATCTACTTCCTCAGCCAAATCAACTGCCTCCTGAGTTTCCAAAACCAAATTCGTATCATATTAATTCATATATGTATATATATACACACATATATTATATATTATATATGCTATATAATATATATAATATGTGGGAAAGTTTAATTACCTCATCTTGTTCAGTTGTAGGTGGGATAATGATGTCGAATTTAAAGCCATTGAATTGGCTGGTTTGACGTTCTTGTTTCTGAGAGCCAAGATCAAGAAATTAAAGTGAAAACCAAAATATAGATATAATATATGTATCTATATATAAGCATGTATAGGAGTGAGGGGGACTCACAGTCACAGGAAGATATTGAGAGAAGGAATTGAGATCCAAAGATGTATGAACCAGATTGCTGCTTCTATCTTCCATTATCAGATTACTTTGAATTCAAAATCTAAGACAAAGAGTGTGTGTCTCTCTCTGACTCTCTCTATCTATATATGTGTGTGTGTATGTATGTATGTATTCGCTTATGCATTATTGATTATACACATGTGGAGATATGGAGAGGGAGTGCAAATTGGATGAGAACATACCGAGTCAACATATGTAAGTGGGGGAGTGTTATCACACAGACATATATATATATAGATATAGATATAGAGAGAGAGAGAGACGGAGATCCAATTTGAGATTCCATTAAATTGTGATAACCTTGAGAATTGATGCATCATGTGTGATTTCGTAGTATTGAATGTATTGATTAATATATATTTGACTATTTGTTTTATAATGTGTTTGTTTCACATACATTGGTCTCATAACGTGGAATTTTTTATGTGTGTTTTTTGTTTCACAAACAATCCAAAAAGTTTCATGCTGTAAAACAAATACATTATGAAAAAAAAAATATCTTATTCAGTATACCAAATTCTAGTCTTAGATGAAACATATATATACAGGGGATGGATCATACGAGAACCATCCCTCTTTAAAGGAACAAAGAAACTCCCTTAGGACCACATATGAATGTGGGTCTCATACAATAAAAAGTCATATCTGATTCAATGTGACCCACCATATGTGGGACCCACATCATATGTGGTTCTAAGGGGAGTTCCTTTAAAGAGGGGTGGTTCTCATATGATCTCTTCCCTATATATATATAATAACACATGCTATACACACACGCACATATATGTGATTTTACGGTAAAACATGTGTACAATCGTATGTGATTAATACGTGTGGTCTCTAGGGGTATCAAAAATGTACCATGACAAACCAACCGTACCAACTTCACAAACATGGTTGGTACGTGGTATTGAAAATCATATACCACGGTAATACCTACCGTACCGATTTATATGTATGTATTATTTTTATATAATAATTACAGTTTGTGTTTTTGGTTTTTACAGTTTTACATTTTTTGTTTTTGCCACTTAGTCTTACTGTGTGACTTCATTTTTTTCTTAAATTATATAATATTTATATACGGCAAATGAAATAAAGAAACTCACACACTCTTCTCACATTTGGTGAGGCTTGAACCCCTGACCTCCTAGGAGGCCAAAGGCTCACATACCGCTAGACCAAAGGTGGGGAGAGTATGTGAGTTTTAGCAAGTAGCATGGGCCTCACTTTCCGTCTCTACACTCTTACATCAACTCAAGGCTCAGTCTCATTTTAGCAAGTAGCAACCCTAAGTCTCCTTATCTTCTATTAAACCATTTGGACATGTTTGTAAATTTTCTAAAGTTTCTATTAAACTTTAAACAATATGTTAATATTAAACATTAAACTTTGAGATGTTGGTACAAATACTGTACCAACCGAAAAAAGTTGGTACCAATTACAGTTGGTTGGTATACAGTATAAATTTTTGAATACTAATTATAACTGGTTGGTACACGGTATTGAGAAAAAAAAATATGATATCGCGCCATTTTCACCCCTAGTTAACTATGTTCCATAATGATATAACCACATGTGATTTCAGTATAAAATCAGACATAAATTGATTGTTTTTAGGGAATTTAATTAAAATGACCATTCTACAAATGACATTTATCAAAATAACCAAAATCTTTTTTATTTTACCAAAATAACTAAAATATACTCGAAATAGCCTTCGAAATCACTTTTCGGCCAAAACCTCCGCCCTAAACCCCAAAACCTCCGCCCCATACCCCTCGAAATCACTTTCCGGCCAAAACCTCCGCCCCATACCTCAAAACCTCCGCACCATACCCCAAAACATCCGCTAAGACCATTTTCCCAATTTGTAATTTACATTTACATTTTCTACCCTTATAGTTAGTTAATAAATTACTTTAGGTACTTTACTTTTTAATTTTTCGTTTTACATCCTTATCACATTAACATACATACTCGTATATCAATTAAAATACGTCTAAAAATTACGTTTTTATTTTAACAAGTTACACCATTATAATCGTCTCGACAATACCTTCGAAATGAGCCCAATATTGAATATTTTTCGATTTAATTATATATTTTTAAAGCCAATTATCCTCTTGATCGGTGAATATGAATATTTTTCACAAAATTCAGAATATTAATTAAAATATAATGCTATTATTTTTTAACGACAAAGTATAATATTATGGATATATAAAGAAATAAGATATAAGTTATAGTAAATTTATACTACTTTTGTGTTATTGTCATTTCTATAATAAAACTCATATAAATTAATACTCATGTACAATAACACATAATGCATCAGTTTTTAAGGTTATTACATTATATATTATAATTAACCCATTTTTGAATCAATGATATATACACAGTGCGGAGGGGACTACAAAAATAAAATATAGAAATCTGTCAAGCATATTTCCATGCTCTCCTTCTCCAAGACCTTTCATGAGTAAATTTTTCAGCCTCAATATAATATTTTAATAGCCGAAAAATACGATCAACTTACAAAAATAATAGTATTATAGAGGGATAAGGCTAAGCGGAGCGAAAAGGGTTTTCCATGAGATGAGAAATGAAAACTATTAGCCCCACACGAAGTTTGTGTTTTAATTAATATTTTGAATTTTATGAAAAATATTCATATTCACCAATCAAGAGGATAATTGGCTTTAAAAGTATATATAATTAAATCGAAAAATATTCAATATTGGGATCATTTCGAAGGTATTGTCGAGACGATTATAATGGTGTAACTTGTTAAACTAAAAACGTATTTTTTAGACGTATTTTAATTGATATACGAGTATGTGTGTTAATATGATAAGGGTGTAAAACGAAAAATTAAAAAGTAAAGTACCTAAAGTAATTTATTAACTAACTCTAAGGGTATAAAATGTAAAATATAAATTAAAAATTGGAGTAAACTACATACTTGGTCCTTAGGGTTTATTGGTTTTAACAGTCTGGGTCCCTAAAATGAAATATTTATGGCTTGCATCCTCGTGGTTTCCATTTCTTAACGTATTAGGTCCCTAAAACTAACTTTGTTAGACTTTTCCTGATAAGTAGGTTAAGTAAGAGGGGCATTTTGGTCATTTTAAATATAGGGACCAAACACGTAATAAGAATCACAAGAACCAAACATATAATAAGAACCACAGGGACCAAATATGTAATTTACTCTCTATATATTTTATATATACTTAATACTTAATAATTAATAATTCATAACATATATATTGTGGGTGTATATATATATATATATATATATATATATTATAATTTATCAAATACTTTCACAATTTTTCTTATTATAACATTTTTTTATCGTTTTTTCTTATTAAAATAATATAGTTTCAAATTGTATTTTTGTTATGGCATTATAGTTACATTTTTTTATTATAGTAATATACTTTCATTTCTTTTTTTACACATTGTATTTTTAATTTTTCTTATTAAATTGTATGAAAATTAAATATTTTAATGTAACATATTTTTTAAACAGATACATTTTTTTCTTCAAAAAACACATACTTTTTAACATTTTTTAAACGTTAGCAATGTAAAATGCGTTTTACAAAATTTCTAAATATTGTTATATTAATGAATAATTTTGTTTTATTTTTGAATAACTTCATCAGTTTCTCTCCCGATTATTCATATACCACCTATATTATGTTTTTCATCTATTCTTTAAGAATTCCTTTAAAAATGTATAAATAATCGGAAGGTAAAGTGAGGAAACTATCTAAAAAATTGATGGTCCATTTTATCTATGCCACATAATTTATTTAAAAATATATATGTATTTTAAGGAAAAAAAACAATCGTATATGTTTAAAATATATGTTACATCAAAATATATAATTTTCATACAATTTAATAATAAAATTAAAAGTACAATGGCTAAATACAAAACAATTTGAAAGTATATTGTTATAATAAAGAAAAATATGTAACTATAATGACATAATAAGAAAATAGTTTGAATATATATTGTTATAATTAAGAAAAATGTAACTATAATACCATAATAAAAAAATAATTTAAAAATATATTGCTATAATAAAGAAAAATGTAACTGCCATAATAAAAAAATAATTTGAATATATATTGCTATAATAATGAAAAATGTAACTATCATGTCATAATAAAAATACAAAATTAAAAATATATTGTTGTAATAAAAAAAACAATGTTATAAAAAAAATTGTGAAAATTATGGTGATAAATTATATACAATATATAAGTTATTAATTATTAATTATTAAGTATATATAAAATATATAGAGAGTAAGTTACATGTTTGGTCCCTATGGTTTTTATCACATGTTTGGTCCCTAAACTTAAAATGACCAAAATGCCCTCTTACTTAACCTACTTAACAGAAAAAGTCTAACAAAGTTAGTTTTAGGGACCCAATACGTTATAAAATGGAAACCACGAGGATGCAAGCCATAGATATTTCATTTTAGGGACTTAGACTGTTAAAACCAACAAACCTTAGGGACCAAGTACGTAGTTTACTCTTAAAAATTGTGAAAATGGTTTGGCTCGGAGGGGTATGGGGCGGAGGTTTTGGCCGAAAAGTGATTTCGAGGGGTATTTCAAGTATATTTTGGATATTTTGATAAAATAAAAAAGATTTTGGTTATTTTAACAAATGTCATTTATAAAATGATCATTTTAATTAAATTCCTTTGTTTTTATATCCTTTTATTTTAAGTTTATTTTCGTTTGATTCATCCCCTATGTCACAAAACTCAGAACATCTATACATAAACCTTGTCATAAATTGATTTTATAAAAAACAAACTACATTTTTGTTTCATGTGGGTAGACTCAATTTTTGGATTTTTTTTTTTTACAACGCGTTAACTTAAATATACTAGTATAGTAGCATTCCTTGACTTTTGATTTTAATAACATTAATAATTTTAGGGGTCGTTTATCAAAATTTATCCAGATAAGTGTTTAGATTAGGGTTCAAATATTACTAAAGGTTAAAAGAATGAGTGAGTTTATTTGTTTTATGCTTCAAAAAAATCTTATTCCTTTGTAGAGATTACAAAATTGATTAATGATTGTATTATTAAAATATTTGATATCTTTAAAATAAACTCAATATTGAATATTTTTCAATTTAATTATAATTACATTTTCAACTTTTATAGTTATTTATTTAATTTATAAAAAAGTATTACGAGTAATAAAAATAATCTGTAAACATATATAATATTTAATAATAAATGATAGATTCAAAAATATTCAATACTAAACTCTTTTTAAAAATATTGACGGGATAATTATAACAATAATTTTTATTTAAGCATAGTTTTAATGTAGTTGACTAGTTGAGTTAACATATAATTATATATGTCAATATAATAAGTAAATTAAATTAATAACTGTAAGGGTATAAAGTAAAATATTTATGACATCTCTATAAGCCACATTTTTTTTTTAATTTTTAAAAGAGTAAATTACACTTTTGGTCCTTTATCTATGCTTGCTTTTTGGTTTTGGTCCCTCTAAAGGTAAAAGTACATTATTGGTCCCTAAAACAAGTTTTTGATAACACCCTTGGTCCCTCCGGCTAACGCCGTCCAAAATGCTACCGTTAGAGGACCCAGGTGCCCCTCACGTGAGGGGCATTTTCGTCTTTTTGCCTTATATCACTTAATTTAAAAAAATAAAAACTATATTCATTTTTAAGGGAATTATTTAATATTAAAAAATAAGAGTAAATTACATTAAAGATCCAACTTGATCTTGAAACCTAGAAACTTTTAGAAACTTTCCACCTACCCTCCCCATTAATTTCTCCTTCAAAAATTCCTTTCATAAACAAAAATCTCTTCTTGAATCTTCCTCACACAAATAAAAATCTCTCCTTAAAATTCTTCTCCTCCTTCAAAAAGACACCAGTAGTGGTGGAATCTGGTGGTGGCGGTGTTGGTGGTGGTGGAATATGGTGGCGGCATTGGTGGTGGAATTTGGTGGCGGCGACGGTGGTGGTGGAATCTGGTAGCGGTGACGGTCGTGGTGGAATCTGGTGGTCGTGGTGGAATCTGGCGGCTGCGGTGGTGGTGGTGGTAGACTCTGGCGGCTGCGGCGGTGGTGGTGGACTCTGACGGCAGCAGCGGCGGTGGTGATGGAATCTGGTGGTGGCGGTGGTTGTGGTGGAATCTGGCGGCTGCGGTGGCGGTGGTGGAATCAGGCGGCTGCGGTGGTGGTGGTGGAATCTGGTCGAGGCGGTAGCAGATCTGAGGGTGAATCATCTTCATCTTCATCTTCAAACCCTTCCTCTCCCTTCTTCTAAAATCTTTCTGGGTGAATCATGTTCATGTTCATCTTGTTTTTTTTTTAATTTAGGTTATAATTTAGGGTTTTTTTGTATTTAGATTTGTAAGGATGTTTAAGATTTATTTGAATTTTGCATGAATAATCATGAGATTTGGTTTGTATAAATGTTTAGTTTTTATAAACAAAAATTTTATAAAAACAAGTTATGGATCTGGATTTAGTGATGTGAGTTTGTGTTTTGTTTTTAGTAATTTGATTTTGTGGTGATGATGATTAAAGAGTGGTTGTGGATGATGTTCTTCATCAAGAATTGGTGTTTTTCATGGTGTTCTTAATCAAGAAGGTGTTTTTCATGGTGTTCTTCTTGTGTTCTTCATCAAGAAGGAGATGGCAGGAAAAGAGAGTGAAAGGGGTGAAAAGACGAAAATGCCCCTCACGTGAGGGGCACATGGGTCCTCTAACGGTAGCATTTTGGACGGCGTTAGCTGGAGGGACCAAGAGTGTTATCAAAAACTCATTTGAGGGACCAAGAATGTACTTTTACCTTTGGAGGGACCAAAACCAAAAAGCAAGCATAGATAAAGGACCAAAAGTGTAATTTACTCTTTTTAAAATTTATA
Organism: Silybum marianum; assembly: GCA_036898165.1. Classification (NCBI taxonomy): domain Eukaryota; kingdom Viridiplantae; phylum Streptophyta; class Magnoliopsida; order Asterales; family Asteraceae; genus Silybum; species Silybum marianum. The sequence continues at coordinate 34,964,248 of CM072535.1, forward strand.
AAGCATTTACAGTTTTACACAAGAACCCATTAATTTGGGAATTATTTAAAAAGTTGGCTATACAGTAAACTTAAGACCAGCTACCTTGCCAACTTCCCTTTTATTGATCCTATCATGTAAGGATTTGAATTTAGAAACCAAATCAAATTATAGCATAAAATATTACAAAAAAAAAAACCATCCTTATCAAAAGCACAAAATATTGAATAAAAACTATAACATTCCATAAAAGTAACAAAATTGGCTTATACATCCAACAGTATGCTAAAGTTCTAGTTAACAAATCTAGTTGGGTTTGTTGATTTCCAGTTTTTGAAACGATTTATGCACAAATTTCACTATTTTTTACTACTTTGTTGTTCGTATAACATCTACATTCTATAAGATAAAAAGATTAAAGAATCAATATCAAATTTGAAACATACTATGTGTGTTTTAGTTTAGTTATTAAAGAATTAACGAGTTTTGCCGCTACCATTGTACCAAGCTCGGTTTGCAACCTTTGTGGGTAATAAGCATAAGATGACAATAATCTGTAATAAGATAACATTAAGGGCTTTTTAGTTACAAAAATTGCAGCATATTTGTAAGAAGGATTTAGAGGATTGCTTACATTGAACTTAAAAAGGGCTTCATTGTGAAACGGTATTTGTTACCAGATGATAAAAATTGTGCACTATTGATGGTTGAAATCTATTGAAGACAGTTACGAAAGAAACGGATTGCCTGAAACAAAGTAATTAAGTGATTATAATATAAATGACAACTCTATCAAACCAAATAAAAAACCCATTATATCTCACTCAAAAGCAAGCTTTAGAGGTTGAGATATATACAGACATATCATTTATCTCAAAAGATAGATAAAGTGGTTGTTTCTATGAAAACTGTTAGTTTGTAGCATGTATGAGCATCCATAATGGAGGTTTTTCAAAAGATTTTTTTGCCATATAAAATTATGAATAAAGCTCTTGACAAAGAAAACCAATTTCTGCTTTTTAGATGCACAAGGTCTCAATAAGCTTGTGGGTCCCAATTTTTGCTTGTTTTGCTATTGTGGGTCCCACTTTAAGCTTTGATTAAAAAAAAACTTACCGTTGTATATGCTAAGACCATCTCCGGTAGGGACACCAAATACCAAATCACTCCAAAGGGGACACCAAATCTTATACCGAAATTGGTGTAATGAATAGTAACACACCAAATTCGGTGTAACACTATTCATTTACACCAATAAGAAAGGATAAAAATGAATATACCTAGAATCTTACATTTTGGTGTAAGATTTGGTGTTGCCCATTGGAGTGATTTATTGTTTGCACCAAATTTTACATCATTTTTTACGGATTTGGTGTAAAATTTGGTGTTACGGAGAATTGAGATCCTTAAAATAACAAAAAAAAACCCTAAAAAAGACTCCCCTTTAGGTAAGGTTTTCATGTGTCTTCATAATGAATAAAAAGCACATTTATGAAACTAAAAATAAAGTTGTTTTCTGTACCTGCAATGCAAAAATGATGTCTGCTTCATCTACTTGCAAGGTCACTCTCCTTAATTTATCATCTCGAGATTGACCAAGTTTCAGAATTCCCTGAAAAATAACAACAATTTATACATATTTCCTATAAAATATAAATAAATAAAAAGTTGTTGCATTTGATAGATAGAATTTCATCTGATAAATAATAATTAAATGTTGGTGTTTACCTGATCACCTAACACTCTACACATGCATGAAAGTTCCATTATTCCAACAGGTGGTATCAATGTTGACTTGCATACATCAATATAAGACTTATTTAACTGAACCAAATAACAAGTTTTGATTAGAAAGTTAGGTAAACAAAGATTTCAAATTCGTCTTTTTGTCGTAAAAGATGACATAATTATACCTCTCCTATTGTTGTATCCTTTTTTCCTCTACGAAAAAGCTTTACGGCAGAACAGAGTATAATCTACACCATAGGAAATTAATTTACTTCAAAGAAAGGATAATAAGGCTTAAATATTAGTCATCGATACAATACTAGTTATGGAATGATTTTTGTATTCTCTCCGTCTCAAAATAAATGTCAACAATGAAAAAACAGACAATTTAATTAACTAAATGACAATTTTACCCTTAATAATAGAGGGATTAATGAATTTCTTCATCTCATACTTAAGGGTATAATTGAAAAGTAGTAACTTACTTCCGAAAGTAGATATTTATTTTACCCTTAATAATAGAGAGGGTAATGAATTTTTTCGTCTCATAATTAAGGGTATAATTGGAAAGTAGGCACTTACTTTTGAAATTGGATGCTTGTATTACCCTTAATGATAGAGGGAGTAACGAATTTCTTCTTCTCATAATTAAGAGTATAATTGGAAAGTAGGCACTTACTTTTGGAAGTAGATACTTATTTTACCCTTAATAATAGGATTAATGAATTTCTTATCTAATAATCAAGGGTATAATTGGAAAGTAGACACTACTTTTGAAAGTGGATACTTATTTTATGATAAACTAAAATAAAAATGTGGACATGAAAATAGCTATTTGGCAAGATGATTTTGATATTTTAATGATAAACTAATGATACCTGTTGATGCTGGGGAAGGGACTGTATAGTGTCAACTATTGGTGATTTGTAAGCCCTTGATAAAGCAATAACCATATGATCAACCCTCACCTGAAATAAATTCAAATAAATGCAGGCAGTAAGAAAATGGCTGGTTTCACAAAGGTTATATCAGCAAAATATCAGGATCAACCAAAATTCAAACGTGAAACTTATTTACTGGATCATAAAGTGAATACTCGAAAGAAGTATATACGATAAGAAACTCAAAAGAAGCTATATATATATATATATATGATGAGAAAACTTTACCATCGATGAAAGATTTGAAGTGCATGCAGATTCTCTAAGCTCGGTTTCTAGCATCTCAATTGCACCCCTGGAAACCAAGAAAAAAAGGTCGAGATTAATCTCTGAACCCTTCAATACTTCCATCATCTATAAAGCAATTTTATTTTTAAAAAAATAGAAAACATGCCAACCTGCAAATACCAAGAGCTTTCCTCATATCCCCAGATGCTGCAGCTACTTTCTGTCAAATTCGAATAATGTGAGTTTTATAATTATGGAGACCATCAAATTGCTACTATTTTAAAGACACATGAATGAAACATGTAACACCAATTCTTTACTGCAAATCAAACATTTACAGTTGGAACGGTGAAAAGGAGTTTAAAAAAACAGCTAGATAAAAGCAAAGATAAATAGATATTCTGGCATACTCACTCGTGCACAGAGTTCCAGTGCTTGTGGCTGGAAGACGGTGTAAGGAAGTGCCTGATTCAACAAACATAAATAGAATAAACATTTTGCAGAAAATGGGTAATAAATGTAAACAAAAGACAGAAGTAAAAAGTCATGAACTCATTAGCATTGCTCAATTCAAGAACCATCTAAAAATCACCCAACTGCAGGTAGCTAGATAATTAACCAGCATTTGGATGGGTGAAACCTGCTATATCAGTAGCATTGAATCTTGATTTACAATTTATGATTCCAAATGACAAGTTCTACAGTGGGAAAGCTGGTGGCAGATATATGGAGGTCATCACTATTATGATCTAAAACCATGGAGGGTGGTTGATCATTTTGATTTTGATACTCGTTTACCTCCCCCGTAGTTAACAGATGTTGAATGTGGTATGGAGGCATGTTTTTCAAATTCCATTTTATGAATGCTAAAAGGAAATTAAAAGAATGTTTACCATCAGCCGTTGTTTGAGAATGATGATGATCTGCTCCATGGAATAGGCTCGGAAAGATACAACCATAGGCTTACCTAGCATACAACAAGAAAAATAAATCAGACATTAGTGAGCATATCCATTTTGTTATAGTCCTATAATAGGATTGAGAAAACACTAAAAAGACAGCCACAAGTGAGCATTATGGTAACAATTCAATAAGTTTAGAAAAGCAAACAGATTTTGGAAGCAACGGTGTGCAAAAAAGATCATAAAACAGATTAATTCAGCATGTTAAAAGAAACTAAAAGCAGTCTGATTATAGAAAACAAATACTCACAGTTTAGAGATTGTAGTTTTGGAAGGAAGCGGTCTGCTAAGTCAATTGCATTAGCTACACCTGTAAGAGAATATGCAATGAGGAACTTATAACAAATTCAGAATGAATTAAGTTCAAACACACACTGCCAAGTCATACCTATCAATATAACTTTTGAAAAGGGCAATGTTGTTAGCATAAATAGATCATGAAGCACCACCCGGTCCTTAGTAATCAAATAGTCCAGCTCATCAGCAATAACCAACCTGCTAACAACTCATGTTAACGACTTCACTATAATCAATCTTTAGGGTTCCAACTCAAAACCAACAAACAAATGAGTGGAGATCCATTTTCCAATGTGATATCACTAGTCTCAATGCATCAAACATAAAAGATACCAATAAAAAACAGCTAGATATTCAATTTGATCATATATCAAGTCTAGGTGAAGTTATGGTGAGAAGGGTAAGAAGGGATCTCCACCCTTGGATGCACATAAGAATGAGATGCACGGAGATGAGATACACCGAGATGCACCGGATTAATCCCCATACCAAGCGTGATTCATGGGTGGGTTTGAGATTAAAAGTGATCAAGGGTCAAGATCTCTTCTTACGCTTCTCATGTTAACTTCCTTTCTCACATGATCCTATGCCATCAAATCTATGCATACAAGAGCTTATAGCTATGTATTCATGCTTCTGTATGTGTTACTGAGAACGTTAACTGATTCATCTTACGTCATTTTTGTGCCAGGTGACTGCTGCTTTTGAGAACACAATTGCTGAAGCTGTCGTAAGGGTGTAGAACGACCATTGAGTTTCTTTTGTGGTTGAATCTTTCCAAGTATCTGCCAAAGACACCAACTTTTGAGTTTTATATTGGTTACATATGATTCTATTTATATCAACATCATTCTCATGATAAATTTTCACCTTGTTGAAAATTTCTGAGGTGCTTGAAAGAGAAGTACAGTTTATGGTCAAAATTTCTGGCAGTTGACCCCCTGTCTGGAAGCAATAACCATGGTTCCATGAGTTCTGACTGAAAGTAAGCATAATACTAACGAAATGACAACAAAAGCATATGTGTAGACAAGTTGGAAATGTTCAGACTAGGCAACTATTCATATGTAAAATGACTACCAAAGTTCAAGTGTTGCAATTGTAAAAGAGCCAATTGCAATACATATTACATAAAAGTTAGGGCATCAACTGCAATTCCTTAAAGGGTTAAACATTAACATTATATTTGGTTTCCTTATGCTTGTCTTACAAGAATACATTGGCTTTATATAGCAGCCAACTAGTATCTATACAATTAATGCACAAAATATTTACACTATATTAGCCTAGGATTATGCTATCTACATTACTGTTGTGATATCATAATCTGATTAGCATGATTACAAAGAAATTGAGCTGCTAATAAGAGGATTGTGAATCTGTTTTAACATTGATTGGCCAAGAACTAATGAACAAAGAGGCATACAGGATAAGATGCAAGTCTTCACACAATAAAACGCAAGTCTCGATACACATAATGTTAAACTATTTAAAAAAATTATTGGCCTTTGGAAAACACTTCTAGAGGGTTATGTTACATGACCAAACACTTACAAAACAATGACGGGAAAAGCAGATGGCTCTAATTACCCATATATTATTTCCAGATAAAGGAGATGTATCTAGAACTCTCTCTTAATATAGTATGAAACAACATATATTAACATATAACTCAAAAGAGAGACAAATACTCCAACATTTGCACTAGTAATCCCTCTTTTCTAATAGTGGAATCTTGAATCGAATTACCAAGTTTATATGATATCTTGTATCAAGAACTAGCATTGACTTGAGACTACCATATTTATATAAAAACCGAATCGGATGCCAAGTTTATATAAAATCACCTCTTTAGCCCAAACAGCCAGAGATCCCTTCACATTTTCCATTGAAAGTGATTTTCCAGTCCCTGGGCAACCACAAATGTACAAACTCCCAGCCTTCTCTTGCTCAAGGCACTGCTTGCAAAACTCTGCTATCCTTTTCTGTTCATCCTCACGGCACACAATCATAGATGGGGCTGTGGATACATGCAACGCTTCCTTAACCCCACTTAGTTGCTCCGAATCTAAACAAAAATGCATCTTTTGAATTAGAAAGCGAAATTTAGACTATCAGCACCCATGTGCACAAATAACATAAAATAACATAAATCCTATTACGGATTAGATCATTCTAGTATGAAGGAAATTTGAGATAACCTGTTGGATTCCAGATCGGTTTATCCAGAAAACTATCCAACAGCTTTTTCTTTGGGGATTTCATCATTTTCGTTACATTATCACTAGCAACCGTTTCATTCACCTGCAAATGATGTTTGCTTAAGCTTCGTTATAACAATGTGATATTAAAATTAACTGAATGACATAAAATAAAGACTCTGATCTCAAAAACTCACATTTGCTTGACTTCTATTGGGACTGTCAGCCATGCATCGACGAGGAGATTTACTCTTCAATGGAGAGCATGGCTTGGATGGAGTACTAGAAACCATATTATCCAATAAAGCCGAATTAGATCTCAACCTCCGTTTCTGAGGGGATGAAACGTCACTGCCTACAATTGACATAGGAGACAATCTACTTCCTGCGGTTGATGGCATCTCCTGTTGATTTTTCCAACGTCAATGTCGAAAAATAGCTGACATTTGTTACTGATTTGAATATTGAAATGGAGACAGATGCACAAATAAGGGATTGGAAAAACTGGTTTTCGCGGGAAACACCGTATCCAATGGTAAATGAAATATAGGGATTGGAAGTACTAAAATACATTGCAAGTAAACTTTACCAATGGTGTTCATTGTGACATAACATCGAATACATAGTGCATCTTTCATCTTCCAATAGATAACATCAATAATTGCACTAATAGAACACGCTAATCATCCAAACACACATTGCAGCATATCATTACAATTTACATCCACAAAACAAAAACAAAAAACTAAGAATCTAGGAATACTCATGGCATTACGCACACAAATCGAACGTAAAATTCAGGATGAAGACTTACGATTGCAGCTAACAGGTTGAAATAGAGCAGAATACCACGGCGATGGAGGAGGATAGAAGCAACAACGATCGGCGATGACGACGGAGATGCGGACTGAAGATGAAGATGCGATGGCGGGAAGAAGCAGAGCGACTTCGAAGCAGCAATGAGCAATGGCCGATGGGGGAAATAAGGGAGTGGAAAGAAGCGGGAAATGATACGTATTCCCTCCATTTTCTGTAAGGGGTATGGATTACACAACGATACACACGGCAGGCCCATTTCTTTCATTCCGTTTACAACGCAACCAACTTAAAATAAAATTAAAAAAAATTAACGGTTGTGGCCTACTGGTCGAATGATTTTGGACCAAAAATGTCTCATATACCTAGGGTTCAAATTTAGATGCTCTTAACAATCGTGGCCACTGAGTTTGTCATGATTAACATATTGCAGTCAGAAAAACTTTGCCGGATTAGTCTGGACTTTGTCCGAGATACCCTTCACAAAACTTAGAATAAAATTGTAGGTTGTAAATTTATTGATGGTAAAAAAGGCGGTCCTCGTTGGCTAGGGTCTAAATCGGACCCGGTTTAAAATAGTGTATTTCGGACCGGATCTTTGTAGCTGGTCCCGCTCTCGAAAATTGTTTGGCCCAATTAGGATTCTTCGTAACTGGTTATGGGTAACTGGTTCCCGACCGGCTAAAAAAATTGATAAATTTTTAATATTACTTTAATATATATATATAACCAGGTCACTCAAATACACCTTAAAAATACATTTTATTGTGGTTTTATAACTGGTTTTCAATCAAATGCACTTAAAAATCGAACGGGTCCTGCGAATCGCCAAACAACTGCAACCAGCCCCGGTTTTCGGTGCTATAACCGGTCCTTACTGGTCCTGGGCATGTCGGGACCATTTGGTCATCTCTAGTTGTAATGTATATAAACGTGACTTTTTTCAATTTTTATTTTATGTAATGTATTTTTAATCTGTTATTTAATATATCTAAGTTGTGGTATCTCCGACATTTAAAGGTTACACATGACAGAAACCATATTGCATATTAATGAATTATCGTATGTAGATTAGGTACCTATGAGTATTTTCAACAGTTTCTTAAAATGTAGATTTTCGTTCCAAACATATAATTTAAAACCTTCTTCGTAACACACACCTATATATTGTTAAATGCAACTCTACCTGTTTTTCCACACGCATTAACATTAGGATATATTTTTTAGTTTCAATACATGAATTGATATGATTCTGACATAAAAGAGAACATGATGCTATATGCACCCAAATAAGGGTGCATATATCATTATATTTGGGTGCATATATCATTATCCTTAACTCCAGACTGCACTGATCACACCGATAACATGTCTAATAAAAAGCATGATCTTCTATACAGTCACATTGATGTCTTTTTATAATTTTTATTTATAACGTTATTCTTCTTTAAAATACTACGATTGTAAAAAAAAAAATACAAAATCGTTTGTCCATCGTCATATTTGAAATATTATTTGACAACATACCGATTAAGTATTGGTTATATATATTTATATTCTCGATTCAACCTTGTACCATTTTTTTTACTTACATAGTAACATGTATAATAGAATGTATGAAAATAATACACTTAAAAAGAAATAAATGCTTGATTGGATTTTCGTTTTAATTTAGTCGACATTTTTTTGGTTAGAGGACAAAATAATCTTTTATTTTAGTAATGATAAAAAATGATTGACTTGGTTTGGTATGCCAAACATTTGTGTGTTCATTTCTATAAATAATTATTGTAATCAATATGATTGTAAAACTTATTATATTAAAATAATAATGAAATGTTTATAATAACAACAAACATAAAACAATCTATGATATAAGGTTGGTAAACTTCATCTACCTTATGACCATTACGATGTACACGAATGATTATTTCATTCATCTTTATAATATAAAAAAAGCTGTGAAATACGTTATCGTATTATTTTATTGAGTGCAGTCACAAAAAAAAAAATTAATTAAAATTATAACATGGGTTTATTTTGGTAAAGTTGATCATTACCGTTATTTCTTCTTTTTAAAGTGTAGGTTCGAACTTTATATGTATTTATTTATAGCTTTTAATTTAGGGTTATTATGTTTTTGTATTTATTTAATTTTTTTTGGGAAAAAAAGACTCAAAACATTTACGTAACCTCACGTACAAAAAGTAAAAAACTAATTAATAGACCTGGGATGGTTTTTTAAATATTTGTAGTTTTTTTAGTCAAATGGTACCATAATTTGAAAAAAACTATAGTGGTGGTTGTGCCTTTATAAACAAGGATCTGGATGGATTCAGACGATAGCACTATCATTTTACGAAAACGTGAAAATATTTGTATCGAATGTGATATTACACATGAGATTACTTGGTGGTATGTGAGCGACTTAGACAGCAACTATGCCATGCCAAAGGTCATCGAGTCTCCAGACTCCAGTATCACATGATACAGGTTTTCTCGTATTTCTGTAAAATGATGACGTATTTGTTTGTTCTCGTTCGTAATTTCTAACAACATACTTTAATTTGCATATATTTCAGATAATTGTGTTCGTAGTCATGTTATGCAAAATATAACATAATTTAAATTTCATCTCGCAGTAAGATGTAATATCAGGGGTGAGCATGGTTTGGTTTTTGGGCGAAACCGAACTGAAAACCAAGTCATTCGGTTTTGAAAATCCAAATCTTTCAGTTTGGGTTTTCGGTTTTTTCTCGGTTCGGTTCGATTTAAAAGCGAATGGTATAAGATGTTTTGGCTTTTAGTTTCCGATTTTCGGTTTTTAAAAATAATATAATAATACTATTATATATATAATAAAAAATTAGAAATAATTATATATATAAAATTAAAATTAAAATAATTATATTATTTTGGTTCGGTTCGGTTTATGGAGAAACCGAGCATTTTCGGATCGGTTCGGTTTTTTCGATCTGTATGGGAACCAAAACCGAACCATTTGGATTTTCAGCTTTAGTTTTTTCGGTTTCGCTTTCTCTATTTTTTTTTGGGCTTTCCGGTTCGGTTTTTGCTTAACTCTAATATATTACATGTTGGTTGAATTAAAAAGTACACTGTGTAAGGTGGAAATAAAGGTGCAATGCCTCAAATACGTTACTATGTATTTAACTTTTAAAATGATAATCTATTTTTGAATAAATATTTAGGATGTTGTAAATATTTAAATACATAGTATTAAATCAATCTGATCCAGGTATTTTAGTTTTCTAAATTTATTGAATAGATATAGAAGTATAATCCAAATTATTATTCTATATTTTTTGTAAATTAAATTATCAGAAGTCAAAGAAAAAAAGTTACACATAAAACCCCAACTGATATTATATTTTTAAACATTTAAATAGTATTTATATTATTAAAATATTCAATAAATTTAACAAAATATTATTTCTATATCATAAATTTTTAATTTATTAAGTTTTTTTTAAACGACAAATTTTAATGTTTACTATTGACGGAAATAAATTAAATATCTTTCCGTCAATTTTAATGTTTATTGTTTAAATTAATGTGGCGTTTGTTTTTTAAGAGGTCTGAAGTCTGAAGTCTGATTTCAGTTTGAAAATGGTTATGAAATGCCTAAACGAATCAGAATAAGTGGTGATTAAGAGCTTAAAATGAAAAAACAAACAAGGTCTAAATGTTATTTATTTCTCTAAATAATGAGTTCATATTTTTTCCAAATTTGAGAAATTTCACCATCTTTTCTACTCCTTTATTTAATTTTAATATATAATATAATATAGTTGCCGGAGGGAAAATATCTCCTCAAATTGTAAATTATTTATACATGCATAGTCATTGGATATGCTCTAAGTACCCTAAATTAAATATGTCGATGAATGTAACTGGACACAGGAGAAGGAGACACGGGGGTCAAATTTATTGTAAGGTTTTAAAGTTTTAATTTGACATGAATAAATTAATAATTTACCAAGCTTGTTGTACATATTTTAATGGAACAAAAAATACACTTTTGTTGCATTCGGATTTTGTTATGTTCCTTTGTAGTTTAATAAGTTTTTATATTGTTTTGTCCTGTTATATTGGTTTTCTATTAATTTATATATTGGATAAACTAGTTTGTGTGGGTCAATTTGTATGAAAAAGTTTTGTTTAAGAGAGTGTTTTCACATATATGGAACGGACGTGATTTTTAATTGAGATGGACATGTATGGAAAAAACTTGGTTTTTTACATAAAGCTCTCTCTAAAAATTTACTAAATAAGTCATTTTTATACCATTAAACCACTATCAAACAATAATTTATAACTGATTGAATAATCGGTAAATCTAATTAAACTAATTAACCTCCTAACAACAGACCTCAGGGTAACCACTTGGGTTGTGGTGCATTTGGTAAAGCCTAGGTGGATATAGTGGAATATCTCATCCATCCAATGTTCGAATCAAGGTGCTGCCAATGCCTTTATAGCCATGGAAATTCACCTGGGTTAACTATGCGACAACTCTAATCCATTCGTGTTTGCACGAGGAATTAGTCAGTGCGCATAAGCTGACTAGGAAACCTATTGTTAGAAGAAAAAAACCTCAACGCGTCTCCAAGACTCCAACATCTATGCTATACTATAACTTTTGGTCATTTAAGAGAGATTTGTGCTCCAACAACTATGATATATGAAATTGTAAGAAAAGTATACAGTGTGTAAAAGTCTCTAAATTTTAAAAATTCTAAAAAATCTATACAAAATGGATAAAATAATACTTTAATATTTTTCACCAATAAAATGTATTGAAAAAAGAAATAATATATTTTAGATGTATAGAATATTCGTATGATAAATGAGCTGGCTTCACATAAGACCAATATGTTTTCGTGAGACATGTGATACTACATATTTACGCTTGAAACTTCACACCGAAACATAATTAACGTAAATATATCCGAACATTCACAAAAAACCACTGTAAAAGTTATTTTTATAATATTTTGCTGTAAAACTTCAAACATTAAAATTTCATCTTAGGGATCTCACAAAAACAATTTGATCTTACATAATCCTAAATTATAGTCAATATTAAAATTATTAAAATTAAATATATTTTATAAAAAAATTAACTTTTAATAAATACTCTATTTTAAAATAAATTTAAAAAACCATACTTCCGATCAGATCACTCTAGTAACGTCTAATTTGGAGGACATTTCATTTTTCTACCCTCATACGTGACCGACCTCCATTGGCGAGTTATCGATAACGCAACAAACTTTCCGACAGTAACGTTTCCGACAAAACCAACATCCTCCAATCACCACCTGCCAAACCCCACTCCCCACCGGCGGACCCACCACCGTCGATCTCCATTTATTCCCACTTCCACCACCACCCTTAACTCTCCATAAACCAACCACCATAAAAAAAAAAAACCATTTTCCACAAACAAAAAATGGACGATCCGGTCGAAGATTCCGGCACCGGAAACCGGCGAGTAATCTTCGGAAAATACGAGATGGGCCGGTTATTAGGCCAAGGGATGTTCGCAAAAGTTTATTACGCAAGAGATTTAGTAACGGCGGAGGGTGTCGCCGTTAAAGTTATCAAAACGGAACAGGTAAGAAAGGAAGGTTTAATGGAGCAAATTACTCGAGAGATTTCTGTCATGCGGTTGGTCCGTCACCGGAACGTTGTTCAATTGACGGAAGTTATGGCGACTAAAAAGAAGATATTTTTGGTAATGGAGTACGTTAAAGGTGGGGAGTTGTTTGCTAAAGTTGCAAAAGGACGATTGAAAGAAGATATAGCGAGAAAGTATTTCCAGCAGTTGATTAGCGCCGTTGATTATTGTCATAGCCGTGGTGTATCCCACCGTGATTTGAAGCCGGAAAATCTTCTTTTGGATGAGAATGAAGATTTGAAAGTTTCGGATTTTGGGTTGTCGGCATTGCCGGAGCAGTTGAGGAACGACGGGATGCTTCATACTCAGTGTGGTATGATTACGAACTTAGAATCTAATTTACTGTTTTTAATAAAATAATGTTGTTTTTTATAATCAAGGGTGGTGGCTTAATGGTTAAGGTCCAGGATATGGTACAATATCTGATCTGTACCGACCATAGGGATCAATTTCAGACGTCCACAATAACTGTGAGCACTCAGTTTATCAGGACTGAAAAGTTTTGCAGTCGTAGATTGTCGGGATTACACTAGTCATAGCCATAGCTAGTGGCACCCTTCCCAAAAAAAAAGAATGTTTGTTTAATTAAGTTTGTTGCTTAGGAAGTATAATAATGGGTTCCTTATTCCTAGGCTTAAAGGTGGTTTGGTTAGTTTTTTATTAAGTTTTGTATGTATATGGATTAATACGTCTATATATAGATTGACAACATTTTTGCTTGAGTGAGTTTTTTCATAGGTGAAAGAAATGTGTTTTTTAATTGGGAGAGATAGGTTTGGAAAAAAACTTGGCTTTCTGTATAAAGTTCCCTCTAGAAGCTTACTAAATAAGTCATTTTCTATGTCATTAAGCCACTACCAAATAGTTATGTATAGCCGACCAAATAAGCTGTGAGTCTCGTTAAACTCATTAAGTTGCTAACAAACAGACCCTAAGTCACCGTCTATATCATTAAAACACTATTAAACAGTCATTATAGCTAGCCGAATAAGTTGTGAGTCTCATTAAGCTCATAAATCTGCTAACAAATAGACCCTTAGGGTGATATAGTGGCCTTAGTGTAGCTACTAACTCCGATAATAGTTGGTTCCTTTATTATAAATATTGTAATTTTATTTTAGCTTTTTCTTGGAGATTGACCATCTGGAATTGGTCTTTAATTATTATCAGGTACGCCAGCATACGTGGCGCCAGAAGTCCTCCGTAAAAAAGGCTACGATGGCGCCACGGCAGATCTCTGGTCGTGCGGCGTAATCTTATACGTCCTTCTCGCCGGATGCCTTCCGTTTCGAGAAGATAACGTCATGCACATGTACAAAAAGATCTTCAAAGCGGAATACGACTTTCCGCCATGGTTCTCCACCGACTCAAAACGGTTAGTTTCAAAACTACTAATGGTCATTCCATCACAAAGAATCACAATTCCCGCCATCAAACGTAACCCATGGTTCTCAAAACAACTCACGAAACCTCCAACCACAAATAACGAACTACTCGATCAAAATGACGAAACTACCCCCGAATCCGAAAAATTCTCCGCTAAAAAATCGAAATCAACCCCACCGTTCTACAACGCGTTCGAGTTCATTTCTTCAATGTCCACCGGCTTCGATTTATCCGGAATGTTCGAGACTAATCGGAAATCGGGATCGTTATTTACGTCAAGATTTGGAGCTCCGATTATTATGAATAAACTTGAATCGGTGGCTAAGAAGTTGAATTTGAAGATTTTATTTTCGAATAAAAATGAATATAAGTTGAAAATGGAGGGGTTATCGGAGGGAAGAAAAGGGCGGTTATCGGTGGCGGCGGAGGTGTTTGAGGTGGCGCCGGAGGTGGCGGTGGTGGAGTTATCGAAGGCGGCCGGTGATACTTTAGAGTACAAGAAATTATGCGAAGAGTACATAAGGCCTGGGTTACAGGAGATTGTGTGGAGCTGGCAAGGTGAGGATAGTAACGGTTAACTACCTAAAGAAGGAAGATGGTAGAATTAGTGGTAAAGTAGTTGGCCAAACTTGTAATGTATGTAATTATAATGATATAAATATGTTTTTATCTTTATATATATTTTGTATAATTGGGAAATGTTGGTTTTGGGAAATGGTAAATATTTGAGAAGTAAAAAAGTAATATGAGTTTTTCGTTTGGTTTGATATTTGTGGATTTGACGGTAAAGTATCGGATAATTCATTGCATGGGTATGCGAAAGATAAATTTGTAGTTTCGTAACTTTAACAAATATAGGACAAACGGGTTTCCATGTGATTCACATATATATGGACTATATGTGCATATGTGAACCCGTTAATTAGTTCATATGTGAAGTATTTAACTGATTTATATATGAACCTACGAGTTCATATGTGAAACAGTTAATTAGTTTATATGTGAATCACGCGAGTTTATATATGAAATGGTTAAGTAGTTCATAGGTTAATCACACGAGTTCACATATGAACATACAGTTCATATATGAACTCATTTGTAAAAAATACGAAACTATTCCCTTTATTTTTGCCATAGTCGCAAATTTTGACTGGTCAAAGCCGCAATTATTGACCAGTCAAATTCGATATTAACCGTATGAAGGATTAAGATCACTTTTTAATCCTCAAATATTCACCACTTCTTAAAATAACCTCGTGCTCGTATAATTAGCTTTATATATGGAGCGCAAATCAAGTGAGAACCCAAAAATATTATAAATTTGTGTGAATCAATTTTAAAATGATTTTTACATGAATTTTCCATCAAATGTTATGATTTAATATATTGTTCCATACATATTTGTTTCATAATGTAATGGTTTCACATGTATTTGTTTCATTGTGTAAATATTTATTATGTAAAATTTTCATTTCACTAAGTGAATAAAAAAGGTTCACGTGTAACTTTTTAATAAGGTGAACACAAGCATATATGAAACAATATATTAAATCATAGTTTTTGATTCAAAAAAACACTGTAAAAAAATATGGTATACCCACCTTGGATCAATCATAATCGAAGATCAACATTAATGAGATACATCATGATGCACTAGCTCGGTTCTCAATTCTCATAAGAAATGCAATTCATGAGGTAGGGTGATATTAAAAATGAAAGGTCCAAATCCTTTTACGTATTTTGTTCTCATACGATTCTTTGTGTGTGTATATATATATTATGTATATGAGTTAATATGATAAACTAAACGAAATTAGTTAATCAGTCGAATCTGGAATTCGATATATCTTGTTTAAATGTGAAATTTCTAGGTAAAGATATATAAGCATAGTTATAATATATTTAAAGAGTAAAGCCACTGTTTTCCTTACAGAATAGAGTTAAATATGATACTTGACAGAGTTGGGTTCACGTAAGACCATCATGTTTTCGTGAGACCCGTGAGATCACCCTTTTACATTTGAAACTTCACAGCAAAAACATTGTGAAGGTAAAAAAAATGATGGGTTCACGTGAGACCAGCCTGTTTCCGTGAGACCCGTCGGAGACCCGTGAAATCCATTTTTTACTCTTGAAAACTTCACAGCAAAAACACTGTGAAGGTAAAAAGAATCTGACCTTTCACAGCAAAAACACTGTAAAGGTTACCTTCACAGCAAAAATCTATGTAGGTTACTTTCATAGCAAAAATACTTTAAAGATTCATAATTTTTTTTTACCTTCATAGTGTTTTTGCTGTGAAATTTCAAATGTAAAAGGGTGTTCTGACGAGTCTCATGAAACATGATGGTCTCACATGATCCCAAGTCATACTTGACATAATTTAAAACTTGAAAAGATTTATCAAATATATTGTAATATTTATATATAGGAAAGCTCCGTTAGAGACATAAAATTAATTAGAAACTCATAAACCGTATATAACAAGTCACATATCTTTCTTTCAGATGAATATATATTATGAAAAATACGTACTTTAAAGATATGATACAATTTTCATAATAATTGTTACATCTATATTCATATTAAATATAATGAACATGGATGTTTTACAACATTTTTGTTTAGTAATAACCATTCATATGAATATTCCGTGAAAACGTACACATTCTTCTATATTTTATAGTTCACAACAAAAGATTTACATATGAATTATTTAGTTTAAATAATAAACATAAATTTGATAATAAGGTGCAAATGAAAGGTTTTTATGTAAATTATTGATTTTTTATTATTTAAAATGCATATGTGAATTTGAAGATTTTTATTTAACAGACATTTTAAAAGACATTCCATCTATTCAATTTTAGGAAAATATCCATGTCGATTTGACTTTAAAGTGAAATAAACCTTATCTGTATCTAAAATTTGTATTATTTTATTAATAAAATATTTAAGCATATCATTATTTTTAATTCAAGACAAACTTTTTGTTATTTTGCTGGAAAAAAGTACTTTTACACAATTCATTCTTGATACACAATTTTATGTGTAACTTAATGAATTCATTCCTGATTTAGTTTTTATAAAACGATTGACATAATATTTTTTTTTGAATAGTAACAACATAAACGTTTGATATAAACTGATCAATATATGATACGAATAATAATATAAAACAACTAAAAATATATGATTAATAAATAAAAAATAGAATAAATTTATTGTATCGAAATAGTACAAATAATTCCTTTTGGTTATGATATTATAACTTTATAAATTATTGTAAAATAAAGTTTGTATTTATAAACAACCAGTAAATACAAAAATATAATTTAAAATGTATGTATATTAAAAATAAAAAATAAGATAAAAATGATGAAAACAAGTACAAAATATGTGTCTAAAGACTTTTCATCCACGAGTTACATTATTGTGAGGGCCTCAATTATTTTAGTTTTGAAATCTACATTTCTACTTTAATAATTGCGAGTACAGTAACCAAAGATATTTAATTTGATGTACTATTTGATATCAATATCAATAACAATCATAATAATAATAATAATAATTATTATTAAAAATATATATAATAATAATAACGACGATGACAATAATAACTAGAAAAAAAGTTTGGATAGTCAGATAAATATGATACGATTTAATTGTTGAATATTAATAGCCGACTATTGTATGTGATGCTTATGAGTCGTTTAGTTGATTTTTCATTAAATCACTTATATATAAAAAATAATATACGTGGACTGATATTTTTGTGAGGGATTATTCATAGATGGGGAAGTGTGTTATATAATTAAAAGAGACAAGTTTGAAAGAAGAAAAAAAAAACCTAACTTTCCTTCTAAAACTACCTCTTAAAAGTTTACTGAATAAATTATTTTATATGATATTAGCCGCTACAAATGATCGTGTATAAGTGATTGAATAAGGTGTTAGTCATATTAAGCTCATTAAGATGTTAACAAACAGACCATTTATTATAGTATGATATGCAATAAAATATTATTTTAACCATTTTATAGAAATATTTATATGTAAGAATAAGAGTAAATTACATGCTTCAATCTTGTGGTTACATTTTTTTAGCATTCCTTTGTCCTTTTTTTAATTCAACAAATTGTGTATGTATGGTTACATTTTACAATGAGTTGTCCCCTTGATGTGAGGTCATGGTATGGCTATTAATTTATTTAGGGGCCGAACTTATTAAAATTAAAATTGCAATATATTTTTTACCAACGGATTTAAAGAAAAAAAAGGATAATGATCTTTAAAACACCCGAGCACATGGACGAAATATTGAATTTACAATAAGAATAATATATGAAAAATGTCACACCCTTTTGATCAAAAACAAAATTTTGCTAGATTTTGGCATTATTCTAAGTGAAATCAGTTATAACATCATACTAAAACGAATAAAAGGTGTATGATTGACACAAAACATGATTAGGCTCACAAATTAGAATGGAAATAATATAATTTATTTATATTTGAAATTAAATTGTAAAAATTGAATTGATTTTAAAATTATAGGTTAAGTTTTGAGCTTAATTTTGTAAGTCCTATTTTAGTTTAATTAGTCTTTATTTTGGGGTTTAACTTAATAATAAACTATGAACTTTAATCCAATAATGTCTTTATCCATCAAAACATGTTTGGTCTAGTGGTAAGGTAACATTATGGAGGTCAGTGGATGGTATACCCCTGACTATCCGGGTTCGAATCCCCACGGCTGCATGTGGCGATATCTAGACCTTGACCTACCACTCTGTGGTGGGTCCTGATCGCCGGGAATTAGTCGGGTGCCCAAATGGAACCCGAATACCCCGAGAACGTGTATGTATTATTGTCGTTCAAAAAAAATAATGCCTTTATCCATCGATACATTTGATTCGTAATTACCTTTAATTAGTGGTACAAGTATCAACTTGAATTGTGTATGTATTTTGAAAGATTGCTTAATCAACTAAATCACATGTCATATCTTAACAATATTGATTGTAATTTGATAGAGAAGCGATATTAATTTTTCAGTGACTCAAACAGATTCCGTCAAACTATTATAATGTCATATTTATCAACTTATATGATATTGTGTTATTTGTTAAAAATGTGTAAACAATATCGTTTTAGACCCTTTGCATGCATAATTGTGAAGTTGACTTTAACTGACATGAGATGTTGAAGTTGATCTTAAAACTGACATAATGGACTAACTGATTTAATTAGGTGGATCAAACTCTTAAATCTTATTTACATATATCTATTTTTGAGAATTCCGATACCATTTCAAATCATCATGAAAAAATCGATCCGAAATAAACATGTTTTTATTAAATATGATCAAACACAATAAATTAAATATAAACATACTATTTTATAGCCATTTTTTCAATCTCCATTATAATATTTTGGAACGTTCCATCTTAAGGTTTAAGACTATAATTGCATTTGCTTTCTTCCCCACCGTAGTCTAATTGGTTAAACAGTAACCATTCGACCTTTGAGCCAAATCTTAATTTCGATAAGCATGGTGGGTATTTAAAACACGGTTATATTTTTCTTTCTAACAACATATTATAATTGATTATATAATAAAAACAAGTGTTTAACATTTTCAACAACTATAAATACATCGTTTGAATATATTCAGAGGCGGAACACAATAGGGGCCTAGGGGGGCCATGACCTCTGCGTTTTATCTCTTAAATACTAGATATTAGAAATATTATCAATGAATTACGATTAGCTCAAGTGGTTATGTGTATATGGCCTTTGTATATGTGGTTATAGATTCTATTATCCTGTCACACAGTTTTTTTATAATGAATTAAGCTTTTATCAATGAAGATGTTTTGTTAGGTTCGGCCCCCTTAATTAGAAGGCTTGTGTTCCGCCCCTGAATATATTTATATATATATATATATATAAACTTATTTTGATAATAGAAATTATCTAATTGAGTTTAATAACTATTGATTGGAATATTTAGAAAGCAAAGGATATATAACTTGTAAGTTAAGGTGCTTTGATTAGCATTTTAGCTTTAAGTAGCTTTCAAACCTCCACATGCACAATATTTTGTTATATTCTTTGTGTCTCTACTTTTTATGGTAATATTTTTGGGTACACATGTTGAATTATCGTTAATGTACACATAAAGTTATATAGCATAATTTAATGTAAATTATATTTTTTTGTTTCTGATAATAAACATATTAGCATCTCCAACAATATCTCTATAATTTCTTTAAAATGGAGAAGCAAATAACAAAATCTCTAAAAAAAATTGCATTCATCTCCAACAAATTCTCTATCGTCAAAATAATATTAAAATATTGCATCATCTATTAAAATATTATTTCTTTCATTAAATATTTATTTTTCAAAATTTTTTATTGGTCAATTCATTTGGTAATCATTTTTGGAGTTAACTCCATATTTAGAGAAAAACTCACTCTCTCTTCTAATTTCTCCATTTTGGAGAAAGTTTTAGGGAAACTTTTAGAGCAAAAATTTTGTCCAAAATTCTTATATTCCCCTTTTTCTCCATTTTGGGAAAGCTGTTAGAGATGATTAAGGAGGTCTAATAACCGACAATCCATGGCTCACAGCTCGACATTAAAAACCGTGCATAATTTTATACAATTTTTATAAACATACAAATGATGCAAGATGGAAAATCATTTCTTTGTGTTAAATTTTTATTTGAAAGTAAGTTTAAAAGAACAAGTTGTCGCAATAATTGTCAATCATGGATTGTTACAAAACTTCCTTGTTTAAGATTCGTTTAAGATGTTACAAACACTTCTTTATAGGACTGGCCATGTTCGACAAGGCTTGCCACCATCATTCAGATTGATAATTTAATGATCGATCCAATTCCATCTGTCATGCCCTATAGTTTAAAGGGACCAAACTAAGCCAGTAACCTTCAAATCCACTTAAAAATATGATTGAAGTTATTAATAATATAATAACATCAAACTTATATGCAACTCATAAATTAATCTTTTATTCGTGAGGGGTTCTAACAACCCATCCAACATGAAAAGAAAATAGACCTTTGAGCTACTTATAAACTCAACAAATTCCACCACAATTTTAGATTAAACTATAAATTACTGGATAATATGTTATTTTAGGTCTGAAATGTTACAGTGACGAGTTCGTGACATAAGTGATCACAACTGAAAAGAAAAGGTCAAATAAACTTGATAAAATGGACATATTGAGTAACATATCAAAATATTGAGTCAAAAGAAGTAAGTTTTAAAAGAGTGCGGTCGAACCTCCAACGTTTCTTTTTAATTTCATTAATAATTAATATAGTATTTACAATGATTGTAAAGTGACTAATATTGGTTGCATTCTTTTGAAGGAGAACAATTTAGTAGTAATAATAAAATACAATACAAATTAACTTAACGTATTTTAATATAAATAAACTAAACATGTATTTTTATCTAAGAATTAATTCAAGCTTGGTTTAATGTTGAATGATCAATAACAAATTTAGGTGTCAAAAACTTAAGAAGAGGATTTTATTTTAAAACAAAATAATAATTGCCAAAAATATGGTCAAGATAATGATTAAAGCCACAACTAATAATTGCATTTATATTTAATATCGTAACAAAATTTAAAACAAAGGCTACCACAATGATTTTATTTTATTTTAATTAAAATGCTTTATCTCAATAATCTTTTAAAGTTGGTGTAGAATAAATATGAAGTTTAATTTAGGTAGGATTCTAAAACAATTTGTTTCCCAAAAAAATAATACATTGGAGGCCATTGAATTTTGTAATTTTTTAAAAATAAATCCTTAGGTAAAAAAAGTTCCAAAAATGTATCACATCCTTTCTAACAGAGACGGTTGAAAAACTCGCTAAGGAATCATGAGTTATCGGGCCTATATATGTGAAGGGCTTGATTATTTCGGGTCTAGGCTCGAGCCTTCAAAGCTCGAGCAAAAATAAAGGATTGTGCTTTACGATTGAATAGGGGTCCGATCTGATATTTTTCAAGCCGTGTTTTTCGGATTGAACTGAGATTTTCAAGAATTTTTCAGACCAACCTTTTTTGGGGTTGTGCTCATGGGGTTTGCTCTTAAAATTTTGGCTTGATCGATGTTTAAGGCCTGATCCGGGGCGGTCTCTGGGCTCATTAGACGGGGGACTTTTTCAGACATGTTTAAGTTGGGCAGTGGCGAATCCAGAACTTTTACCTAGCGGAGTCACCTTTAAAGGCGCGCAAAATCGTCTGGCGTGTTTTAACCTAATTACATAGTTTCAAAAGATTTTTAAAGTTTTTTTGTTGATTTCGAAGAATTTTTTAGTGTTCTTATCGATTTCAAAGACTTTTTAGGGTTTTTTTTATTGATTTCAAGAGGCTATTTCGGTTTTTTGATTGATTCTAAGAAACTTTTTTTAGGTCGGTGATGATCGATTAAGGTTGTAGGATGCCTTACAAAATTTAACTCGGAGAAACTAAGTAAGAAATTTAAAAAAAATGCGTTTATATAACCCTTGTAAAAAAATTATTTTTATTTTTTAATGGGGTCCCTTCCCCCCTTTCCCCATCATGTGAGTGTGAGTCCGCCACTGAAGTCAAATGTTGGGTCTTTCGACTTCATTTTTATTCATTGACGTATTTAACTTTTCTGGCAAAATTAGATGATGTTCACTGTCAACTTTTCTTTTTAAATATAATTAATAATTATCGTAAGATATTTATTGTGGTTGGTTTTTTTTTCTCTCATCAATTAAGAAAGTTAAATGTTATAATTGTAACATTTTAATGATACATTTTATAAAATAATAAAATACTATATGATTATTTGGAAATGGAAAACGACTTAAATTTTAGGAACATAAGCAACAAAAACAGAAAAATATGGTGGAACCCAATGCCCATGGGGATCAAATGATATCCTCCAACCTTCTTGTTTGCTCTAGACATGTGACACCTTATCTAAATGGGTCATTGATTGATCCTTCATCGTACACGTTTTCGAAAAAACCGACAATCAGTTCGGTTTCATGGGTCCGATGACGTGGTTGTAACGATTCGAATAAAATATTTGGTCTCTGGTTTGAAAACCGGGACTGAATACTAATAAAGGTCAAACAATCCTAGTTGATTTTGACTGGACTGGTGTTTTTTTTAAATATTTTAGTAAAACAGTTATCCATTGTTTATAGTGGCGAATGATCGTGTGAGAATATAAGTTAAGACGAGAAACATAAGAATGGATCATAAATGATTAATTTAATCCCACCCCACCTCATTAATTGCGTTTCCACGAGAATTGATCTGATGCATCTCATTAATGTTGATCTTAACTTATGATTGATCCAATGATGGGAATCCCATCATTATCCTTCTCACCATACCTTTCAATTTCATTATCACCTGAACCCAACCATGCTTATGGTGGAATAACTTTTAGCCTTCCAGTTACAAAACATCCCACATTATAAATATACGTATATATATATATATATATATATATATATTAAGAGAGGGATATATGGGAGGTTCAAACGATAACAATAACCAAATAAGAGAAAACGGGCGATGTGACTCGTGACCTCAAGTGGCGATTGTGAATCTTATGTGATTTTACACGTGCTTTTAATGTAACATCACATGCGATCCGACCAATTTTTGTTCTCTCATTTGGTTATTGTTTTCATTTGAATTTGACTATATATATACTAGTCTTTGGCTTCGCGCGTTGCGCGACGGTTTATAAAATGATATAAGCATTGAATAGTAATTGAAATTTATTAATTGAATATTAAATCATCATCTCCATAAAAAATATTGCCAAACTACAAAAATATTTAGAAAAAAAAATATAAGTGTTTATATATCATATTATAACACAATACAATTCGTTCTTTTATTACGAATTTTTTTATAATTCTTCATATATCAATTTTCAATGACCATTACAAAACATATTTTACATTTTTAATACTTGATTTTCTAACTTACATAAGTTACGTCACATCTTAAAATTACAAATTCGAAACCAAAAATTTTACACGATAAACATCAATATTTAGTATTGATACAACTCAAAAATCAAAATTCTCTACAAAAGAATATTGTCTCCTCCAAAAGTTCAACTTACATTTTATGTAAGAAGATCAATTGCAAAAGGGATCTATGGGGATACTTGGGTTGACAATAAAATAAGTAGTAAACCCTTGAACAACCAAAGATAACCTACAAAACTCGTTATGTAAGCAAAACAATCAAAATATCGGAAGAAAATTGTTCTAACATATATTAGGTTAAGAAACACAAAGCAAGTAAATAGCCTAAAACATATTTGTAACATGCAAAAGTAACCTTAGAAAGATGAATAATGACTTGGTGGGATGAAGTGCAAACATCTTGTATCTTAATAAGTATTTAACATGTTCCAATGGATGTCAACAATCATAATTTCCTTTTATATGCAAGATGGAGAAATGAAGCATTCATTTGACATCTTGAAAAATTAATGAAAACCTTTGGACATATTCATTTAATTGCATTAGAACCAAAGAGTAAGTAAATTCAATGGTAGTTGCCATTTGAAAGGACATGGTGGTTTATACATAAATGTAGACAAATAATTAAGAAAAAGAAAAATACTATATTATTTATTATAGACTTTTCTTTAGTTAATAGAGGGAAAGATGAAAATACTATATAATGAATGACTCTAGGAAATTATGTAGTTTAAAGTTAAAACTAATTAAATTGCAAGTAAAATTACCAAAAAAACTTTTTTGTTTCATCAGTTGTAGGTTTTCCTTTTAAATAACTCATTTGAATATATTTTCACCATGTAAATACTTTTAAAAAAACTTACAATACAAAATTTGAGCTTCGATACTGGGAGTCGATGATGCTTGGAGGAGAGATATGAAGAATCCGCTTTGAATACGGGTCTTTCTTGGCCATTTCATCATTGAAAGCCAAAAAGAAAACAAATGGTTGCAATTTTTTTTTATGGAGAAGATCAAAGAAGTGTAACCGTAGAAAATGAAGTGTTTTTAATTTGGACTAAATGTAAAAACTAAAAAAGAATGAAAAATGCGCGATAACTAAAATTAATGTTGAAAAAAATATACAAATTATTTTAACTGATTATTTTTATAAACATGTTGTAAAGTTATATACAATATCTTTTAACAATGAAATTGAGCGTAGTTGAAAATTATTATTATTCTCAATTTAGCATATAAAAACCGGCATAATTAATAAGGTTATAAACTATAAAGTATATTAGATGTATGATCCAAAAGATGTATAATGAAAATTATTAATAACAACCATAGTTTAAATACTATTGTATAACATACAATTTAATTATACTTTAATTAAACTAAATCATATCTCAACAATTTCATAAATTATGAATCTGTCATGTTAATGAGTAAAATTTTCATTGATACATATGTCATTTGGAATCGATTACATAGAATTATTCGGTATCTTCAACCTTTTCATTCTTCATGTGTATAGGATCTTTACCATCTTCATTCGCTCCAACAGTTACGATTTCATTCTCTATAACATTGATGAGAGTGATATCGACCCCATTAGATTGTAGCATAACTTATATATGAGAAAATGAAAAGTTAATTAACATAAAGAAGAGAAAGTGAATAGTTAACTAACACTAATTGCAATGTGCATGTAAAATTACAAAAATCTTTATACTTCTATGAAAACATAAATTACATATAGGGATATAAAAGTCTTTAATATATTAAACATTTTAAAAAATAAAATATATGAGAAAATTTAGAAACAACAATCTTACTCCCTAAGAATGTCATGTCATCACTCATTTAATGTATATATAAATATATGTTATACATTAAAAAAAACCACAAAATTTCCTAACGAATAATCATACTCTAAAAAGGTGGCATATTATCTTGGTGAGTTTTCCTTTTATATAGATATACAAGTAAAACAAAATTAGACAAAGTAAAAACATAAATAAAAAGAACACACATACACAACATAAATAACTTCAAAAAAATGAGAGATGAAAAACTTTTGTGAATAAAATACAAGAACAAGAAAGAAAATTTTGAAACGAAACTTTCATCAACAACAACATATAACCTACACAAATAATAATAAAAATGTAATAGTTGTTACTTGGAAAGTTTAGGAATAACATTCGTTATGGACGATCAAAAAATTCGATAAAAAAAAAAACACATAAATACAACATATAACACAAAGAAAAACAAATTTAACCACACAAATCATAATAAAATGCAATAAGTCTTACATGGACTTTATGGAGGAAGAACAACGGTATCCATGATAAATAATTCTGCAAAGGAAAACACAAATCACATCAATAACAACATATAACTCATATAAAAACATAAAATAAACCATATAAACCAAATCATAAAACAAAAGAAAAAAATGTTACCAATAACATATAAACCACACAAATCATAAAACAAAATGAAACAATTCTTACATGGATTTAACGAAAGAAGGACAACGGTATCGGCGATAAAAAAAATCTGCAAAAAAAAAACACAAAACACATCAATAACAACACATAACTCACATAAAAAATAAACCATAGAAATGTAGTTTCCATCTTAATTAGGAATTCAATTGTATAGTTTGCAATATGATGGAGGATTCGATAAAACAAGTTGCAAAGAAAAACACAAAACACATCAATAACAACACATAACTCACTTAAAAAAATAAACCATAGAAATATAGCATCCATCTTAATTAGGAATTCAATTGTATAATTTGCAATATGATGGAGGATTCGATAAAACAAAAGAAAAAAAATATTAGATGAGATATAATATATAGATGGAATAAAAAACGGAATGGAAAACCGAAAAGTCTATACTTTTATGACTTAATAAAAGATAATTAATATGAGAAAATAGAAAAACGAAAGGTTTTCAACCTAAATCTATAAGAAAATGGGAGGAGGCGCCACGTGGACTCCTAATGTTTCGCCACGTGGACTCCCAATGTTTCTCCTTTATATATATATATATATATATATATATATATATATATATATATATATATAAATATAGATATAGATACATACATTACAACTCACAAAAAATAAATTCAAAACTTCCATAGAAGAACTAGCAAATTCATCCTTAGAGTTAGATCCATAACGAATAAAATTTAGCGTATGAATAGGGTCTTACTATATACTTCATCTTCTTTGCATGTACATACTCGTATCCATTCCTTTTCACACTCCTAGTTCCAGTCAAATATTGACATGGTATATGAAAGATCCGGATAAGCTTAAATCTCGGTGAAAACATGATTCCATACAATAATGACGTCATTCATTCCAACATGTTTCGAACTATCATATTTGTAATTCTTTCATAAATACAGATAATAATCGCAAATCCTCTTTAACTCCGTCGACTTATATTTGTTCCAATAGATTCTCCAAGATGTTGAAAGTATAAAAGATAGTGTAAAGATCTTCAAATTTAAGTAGCACCCCAAACAATGATTAGAAAGGACCATTTTTAATATACTTCCATAAATAGAAAGCTTTGGAAAATAAATTTAGAGTGAGAAATTATATTTTATTATATGAATGAAATATTTTAATAATAAAATCAATTTTGTAATCTTCAAATAGAGAATATGTTGGAGTTTGAATGTATTTTTATTCTACAGATAGCGAAATTTCATTATACATCTTAGAGAAATTTTGAAAAATCTGCTAGACATGATCTTATAGTCCCATGAATCTCCACTCTCACTGTGTGAGTCAACGACACACGTCACACACCACATATAACATAATGTATAGTTATAACCCATAACCTCATTTAGCAAGGCAAGAACAGATCATAATTGAAACTTCAACCATTATTTTCATGCAAACGAAATATGTCACATGAAACTCACATGAGATCCGTAACTATTACGTGCAGGCAAGTTTAACCAATCTGCTTACAAGTCCCTAATAATCAACTACTAGCTTTACATATTCCCATAATAACAAATAGCAACCATATGATCAAACTCATTAACTTTACTAATACGAGGCTTAAGATATCAATTTACAACCGTTAAATCAATGACAGTTTTTTCTCTCTTCAAAACCTTAAATAATTACTTTAGTTAAAATAACAATCTTACACTCTCTGATATATTTTTAATCAACTTCATGGATTTGATTACACCTTTCAGAAATTAAATAATATTTTACTTACTATTTAATTACAATTTGCTAACAAAAATATTAATAAATATTAATCAAATAATACCACCAAACAATTTGATGACCCAAAAGAAAACCCACAAAACTTGGCCCAATTGGTGAAACCCACTTCCATTATTAGTCCAGGAATGAAGCCCAGTTTTTGTAGATATGGGTTTTCCATTAAACCCAGTTTCTGTTCTTAAGATTTCAAGATGGGCAATACAGACCCTTTAATTTCCAAAATTTCCAGTTTACACCCTATAAACAAAGTAAAATAAATTCATTAATCAGAAAACATTTTTTTGGGCTGTTTTTTCAGGGGCCTGGGTAATTACTTTAAGATTTACAAAAAAAAAATGTTGTATTCTTAGGTTGCGTTTGTTTTTTAAGAGGTGTTAAAGTCTGAAATCTAATTTTATTTCTGATTTATAAGAGGTGGTGTTGAAGTCTGAAATCAAAATCAATCAGATTGTTTGTTTTTACATTTGAAGTCTGAAGTCTGAATTTAAAAACACTAAAAAAACAAAATAAATTATATTTTAGTCCAATACTATAATAAAAAATAAAACAATAGTTAAAACTTGACATTTATATTTAGTGGTTAAAATATTGAAATCTATATTTCAAATATTACTATTGTTTTACTTCTTATAATTATGTTATACATATTAACTAATATTTAACATATTTAATTAACATTTTGTATCAAGTTTATTAGTTTATTTTTTTGTGTTTTTATATTGTAAATCACATTTGGATAATTTATTTTTATTAAAAAATACAAATAAAAAAGTGTATAATTATGTTATACTTTTTGATGAATGAAATAAAAATACACAAATAAGACTTTATATAATAATGAAATATTAAACAAAAATGAAATTTTGTCACCAAAATGAAATTGTGTTAGCTATTCTAACACAATACTTTGAGTTTAAAAACATTTTAATTAAATAAATTACATACTATAATTACTGAGTCCTAATAAATACAATTGTGATAAATAAATTTTTTTTTAGTACTAAATAAAAAACTATTTTTTTTCTTAAAAAAAAAAACTATTTTTAATTATTATCAGAAAATGTGTAACAAATTTATCATTAAAACCTTGACTAATGTTTTGTTTTGTTTTCTTTCATTACCGTGTTGGTTGGTCTAAAAACAATCCTACTCAGCAGTCCACCTGTCACTAAACGACCACGTGGAACAATGCTATTTGCTTAAAACCTGCAACCTACGTGGCACCGCCATTGAAGAACCTACAAACAAGAATTCTCAATCGAATCGCTTGGGGACACAATCTTACACACAAACTGACACCCACCCACCCACACACACACACACACACTCTCGCCCTTCCTAAGTTTGTGTATTAAGCTGCCGGAGGTTGGATCTCCCGCCGGAGGCTCCGACCTGAGAAAACATTTCAGCCGTGGCTCCTCCGTCAGGGCAACAGCAGCAGAGCAACAACAGCAACCTTTCACGGCGAAGAACAACCGCCGGTTCTTCTAATTCACCGCCGTCACGTCCTTCGGCTCCTACTCGGATCATTTACAGAGAAACCCTTGGTCCTTCGTCGTTTTCGGAATCGGATCTAGACCTACCGTTTTGGCAACGGACTTGGTTTATTGGAATTCTACTGGTTATGGCGTTGTCTTTCTTTGGTCTCGCTGTATTTCTCTTCCTAACCCTAGATTCAGATTACACCACCACCGCTCCTGTCTACGCTGCAACTTCCGAAGGCGTTGAGGTAATTGGATAATTATACGAATTTATTTGATGTGTTTGTTGAAGTTTATTGATATATTTGGACGCTATAACATCACCTGATTGAAAATTGACATCGATGACTGATTTCAGCTTCATAGTTGATATGAATTATGTTATATGTCAGGCGAAATATGATGAACTGTGCCAGTTTTTTTTGACAAATAATATGTTTACACGAAATTTAACACCACCTGTTTGAAAATGGACATCAATGGCTAATTTCAGCTTCATAGTTGATATGGTTGCCTAAAACTTGGAAGTCATGACTACTTTAATTCATTCGTTTTATCAATTTTCATCTTAATCTGGAAACAAAAAAGGTAAGAAGACGTGATTGCTTGGATCTGTGATCAATCACTCAATCTGTAGATGAATGCACTCATACCACGTAAAATGAATATTGTGCAGCCTTTTATGGTCAAATGGACTGCATAATTACATCAGATCTTTAAGATTTTGAGCAAAAATGTGATAGAAAAACATAATAGAAAGTAGAGGCTCTTCATTTAGAAACTTTTTAAAGAGTAGAAAATTTGGAAATCAAGCGGAAAACCAATATAAAATAAAAAAATTCGTAATTTTTTCATCAAATGTTATGATTTAAAAATACTGCTTGACATATGTTTGTGTTCATAGGAAAAAATATTATATGTGAACAAAAAAACATTGTTTACTTTCGCATACAAAACAAAATTCATATGGTGAAACAAATAAGTGAACCAACGTTTTCTTTTTAAATGTAATACTTTTTTTCCAATGAACACAAACATATGTGAAACAATATCTAAAATCATAACATTTGATGTAAAAAAACTATGAATTTTTTTATTTTATATTGGTTTTCCCTTGGTTTCCAACGTTTCTACTCTTTAAAAAGTTTCTAAAAGATTGTCGCTCATAGAAAGTATCTGCATAAGAATGTTTTAGAGTTTGGGGTGTTATTTTTAGAATAAACTAGTAACTGGTGAATAAGAGACAGAAAGTCAGATTTCATTCATTCTTTCATGATTGTCTGTTTGACTAAATATCTTTATCATTTATGCTCATTTCTTGCAATTTTATTTGTATGTATGCTAGATTACCTATGGGTCGGTACTGAAGCTGATGCATGAAAAGACAAGATTCCGATTGCATTCGCACGATGTACCTTATGGATCAGGCAGTGGGCAACAATCTGTTACCGGTTTTCCTAATGTTGATGATGCTAATAGCTACTGGGTATATATGTTCATAATGTTTATATCTATTCCATACATTTAAATGGCATAATAATATAGTTTGATAACATATATTTGTGCAAATTTGAACTCTTACAAACCCAGATTGTGAGGCCTATGCCGGAGACATCAGCAAAACAGGGAGACGGTATAAAAAGTGGAACTATCATTCGGTTGCAACACATGAAAACCAGAAGATGGCTCCATAGCCATTTGCATGCTTCGCCTATATCTGGCAATCTAGAGGTTTGTCGGTTGGCCTTTTGTTAGTCTTCCTATCAACAATATATACATGTACTACGTATATAAACCGTTGCACCATGAAATTGCTTAAATGGAATGGTCAAAATCATTCATATATATATATATAGGGGCGGGTTCAAATGAGAACTCAAATTTGGTTGTGAACGTGAGGACAAATGAGAGTGCGACACATGTCATATTCAGACTGAATGCAATATTATTTTTATTGAATAACACTACATTACATTCAAGTGTTATTCAGACTGAATAACACTACATTACATTCAAGTGTTATTCAGTCTGAATATGACACTTGTTAAGCTATCATTTGTCCTCACGTTCACAACCAAATTTGAGTTCTCATTTGAACTTTCCTCTCTCTCTCTCTCTCTCTCTCTATATATATATATATATATGTGTGGGTTGGGGTTTGGGGTCTTCACAGAAACAATCGCTCTACTCTTTGGGATAGATCTTGACCCTACTTTCTAGTGACACATACCGGGTGTGCTTTGTTTGGTTAAAAGTCATTATCAAAATTACCTCCTATTTACATAATATAATAAGTGTAGATGTTTATGATCGGTTCAACATGTAAGTGGGGATTTTTTGTGTAGGTGAGTTGCTTTGGAGATGATGGTAATTCAGATACTGGAGATTATTGGAGGTTAGAGATACTATGACCATTTTAATTTCGTTTCTTTTGAGGAACAAATCATTTATGCCCCATATTAATCATATCGAGATTGTTGGTTCATTAGACTTGAAATTGAGGGAAGTGGAAAAACTTGGAGACAAGATCAGAGAATAAGGCTTCGCCATGTTGACACAAGTGGATATCTACACAGCCACGATAAGAAATACAACCGCATTGCTGGTGGTCAGCAAGAGGTATATCTCTGTTTTACGCGTTGTAACTTCCACTAGGGGTTCTTGGTTTACCTCTTAACAGTTCCATTAAGAGGCAGCCTCTGAATCGTTAAGAGGTGAATCCTGTTTGGCAAAAAAAAGCCTGCCTCTTAATGGTTCCAAAACCCTCTGAATCATTTTGTACCATGGACCTCCCTTAACCATTAAGATCCCTAATTACAACATGGAACAATTACCAAAATAGATTCATGTCTCACATAGTCTCATCATGTCTAGTATTATATGTTTACATTTATACTTCACACCAGAACTCCCTCCATCCCAAAATAAATGTCCCCAATGAGAAGGAAAAATTGTAATTATTACGTTTTAAAATTTACAAAAATGACAATTTTAACCTTAATAATAGAGGGAGTGGTGAATTTTTTTCATCCTGTAATAAAGGGTGGAAATGGATAGGGTAGAAGTGGATGGTAGACGCTTACTTTTGAAAGTGGACACTCATTGCGGAACAAACTAAAATAGAAATTTGAATACTTATTTTGAGACAAAAGGAATATTAGCTTTTATTCTTGTATCAGTAGTCGTCAGTATTGCGCTTTTAGTTTCTTTTCCTGGTTTGGTTGTTTGCTTGTTTTCACTTATTTTCCTCACACGTGTCTTTGTTGCATATTTTGTTTTTAACCGTTTATTTGTTTGACACACTCTTGCTTGTAGCTTGCTCTCTTGTTTTTCTTTCAATATTTTGCTTTTACAAGTCGGGGATTTTTACAAAAACAGTCTCTCTACCTCTTTTACGTTTTAGAGAAAAGAATTGCATTCATCCTACCCCCAAACCCTATTTCTACGTGGAATTTACTGAGTTTGTTTGGTTTTCAGTACTTCCTAATTCCTACCCCCAAACCCTATTTATGCATGGGAATTTACTGAGTTTGTTTGGTTTTCAGTACTTCCTACCCCCAAACCCTATCTCTATGTGGAATATACTGCGTTTGTTTGGTTTTCAGTACTTCCTACCCCCAAACCCTATCTCTATGTGGAATATACTGAGTTTGTTTGGTTTTCAGTACTTCCTACCCCCAAACCCTATCTCTATGTGGAATATACTGAGTTTGTTTGGTTTTCCACATATCTAATATTGTTACCATGTTGTAGGTTTGTGGTGTGAGGGAGAAACGTGCGGACAACATTTGGTTGGCGGTGGAAGGCGTCTTTCTACCGGTAAAATGAATGGATCGCGGTATAATGTAGGTCGTAGTTTTTTTATTAGATCTTGCATTTATTTTTCTTCGATATGATCGACATATGCGAGATTATTTGTAGGTTTGATAAGTGAAGCAAAAACACTTGAAGCAAGTGATGATACATATAGGAAGTGTACCAACTTTTGGGGCTTTAGATATATATATATATATATATATATATATCTATTTGTTCGACTCTAAGATACGTTTACCCTTTGTTCCTTTTATTTCACTAATTTCGGTGCATGCGATGGCCTTATTTTTGTCTGTTTGTACATTTTTGTTAACAAAAGAGTAAATTACGTTTTCGTCCTTGTGGTTTGTTAAAAATTGTGTGGTTTTTGTCCTTATGGTTTGTAGTTTATTGTTATTTTCGTTATGATTTGGAATTTATTGTTGTCTTGGTCTATTTGGTATACAATACTTTACTGTTTTGGACCTTTTGATCCTTTCTACTTATGTAGGAATTAGTTCAAGAACGAAAATTGAAATTTGCTCTTAACAAAATATGACATTAGGTCTTGATTCCTCTTTGCAAATGTCGTCGATTTAAGTATTCTCACATATGTTTTAGGATATTTTTTTTCCCAAGTGTTTTCAACTTAATATAACAATTCTTTTTCTCAATCAATTTAAAGAAGTTTTAAATTTTTCTATTTAATATAACAAAATTAAAATAAAAATTCTATTTAATGTAATAAAAATTTTAAAAAATATTTCTATTTATTTTCATGCACCAATTTATCAATGAGATTATTTGTAAAATAACTACGTTGAACCTTGCATCAGTTATCGATAATTTGCTACTATTGTAACATTTAAATGTTTAATGACATGTATGTCTAAGTTTATAGTCCAATTCTCCAGTCTTTTATGTAAACATTTCATAACCCTTCCAAAAACTGATATCCATTTTGTAAAATGTTAATCAATAGTTTTACTTGTCAAAATGGGTAGAAAACTAGAATATGTTAAAACTTTGTTACATCAATTAAAAAAAAAGTTCTTTGTTACATTACCTTGCTTACATTTCGCCTTTTATAACAAACTTTATTTCATTTTGACACATTTTTCTTCCTTTCTATGATGTATTTATTAGTTTTCACACCCAATGTAAAATGGGTTTAAGTTGTTTCAAAAATGAGGAAATATTTGATTAGAGGTATCCAAACACCGATTAGTTAGATCAAAAATAAAAACTGTTTGGTTCTATACAATATTGCAAAGCCCAAATTTCATTCCACTGTCTGAACCAAACAGCTCCTGAAACACCAAGAAGTAAATACTCAACAAGGCATAGTTTTGCTTGAATGATAATAAGCCAAGCATCAACACATAAAAACCAAAAAAAAAGCAAAAGACTTGATAATTAAAATCTAATGAGCTTTGACAAGAGTTTTTACTGGGAATAATCTAAAATTGGCAACATTGATGGTTCCAAAATTCAAAATTGATCAAAACAACATTGAGGTAGAGTAAGTATTTGGATCCACAATCCATATATTTAGTGAGATTTCACGTACTCCTGAACAATGTGAAGCCCTTCAGATTCCTCACCATAATCCTGCAAATTTTTAAAAAAAAAAAAGTTTAAATAAAGAAACGACAACTATATACACAAATTCATTTTTTGACGTTTTCGACTCAAAATTGTACCTTCACAACAAGGCATGAGCAACCAACGACCTTCCTTGCCTTGCCTTCTGAGTCGATCTTGCATAACTGTAATGGAACAATTTAATCAAACCACTTAAAAGAAAGACATTGTAGAGTAACAAACCATAAAACAATAATATATAGGGAGGTCAGAGAAAAAACTGCCCAAAAAATGAAAAACCAAAGAACACTAACCATTCTTCATTTGAACAGAATGCACATGTGCATACAAGTAATTTAAGTTGTTTCTTGGTTATGCACTCGTGAATACCATCTAGATGAACCGTTACAAAGGTGTCCCTCATTTTTTCAAATTTTTGGAGGGTTTCCTCTTAAACTTCTCTCTTTCTCTTTCTATATATATATATATGTGTGTGTGTGTGTATATATATATATATACATGTATTTGAGAACATGGGATGACCGGTTGAGAATGAACATGACAACCTTAAAATATAATTATAAAAAAATATCAGCCTTCAAAAGTTTACGAGGACATTGACCTCTGGTTACGAGTTTTTAGAGTGTGTTTGGTACACAAAACAGATTATGTTTCATGCAACATTAGACTCGAACACAACAAGACTTTGTGGGATAAAAATGTGATTTTTGTCCCACCAAAATAGGTACAACAAAAACCAAAAAAATGAACAAGCTCCATAAATTACTAAACTACCCATATCAAATTAAAACCCTAAAACCTCCCAGATCTGCTTTACAATATACTGAATTCATTTCGTTTGGTTAAAAAAAAAGTCAAACCACATAAATTCCCACATCTAATGGCAGGTCAAGAAGCATAAGAAATGACAAAAAAAAGAATTGTAAACCAAACGAAAGAAACTATATAAATAATGATGTTAGGAAATTTTTGAAAAGAATGTAGTGTAAAAAGACTTACACCAGCCCACTCGCCAAGGGTCTTTGCACTGGGAACAGTTACCAAGCTCACATTATGGTCAGCACATAATGCTTTGACCAGCTTTTGATAGTCTGGCTGGTTACAATCCTCAGCCAACACACAAAGTTGAGCAGCATGCTTCTCAATAACCTTTGCAGCCTCATGAAGTCCACGAACAAGACCACCATGAGCGAGTGACTTTCTTAGCACAAGTTGCAGAGCGGTCATTATGTCCATGGGCTCACCAAGAGCTGGAGCAGGGGCAGCAGGTGCCTCAACAGGAACAACAGCTTCTTCACTGTAAAAGTAAAAGAAACAATAAAATTTTATTTATTTTATCATAAAGAAAGAAAAGAGAAATACATATGTAGGAATTAGGATATCTTAAAATATACAGATTGGGTTTGCATGTCTACTACTAGTTTACAAAACAAGTCCTGGTTTAGTTGGTTCAATCAGATATAGAGTCTGTTTGAATAAATGGATTGCTAAGAACACTGAACGATTAAATGATTTGTTTGACAAGTGTTTTTGATAGAAATCTGAATGATATATTGTCAGATCCAAACCAAGAAGCTTATTCAAATCCAAAGGAAGACCACCTAAATGCTTTGAAGACCAGAAAACTCTAAGAAAACAAGAGAAAAGAAAGATTTCAACAAGAAAATAAGCTTATGGGTTTGTACTTTATATCGACATTTTTTCACTAAAAACCAAATGGTAATTTATTTGGATGGAGTCAATAAACAACTAGATTGCAAGAAAGAAGCATAAGTACATCCTTGAAATCCAAAAAACTGAAGAAAAAAAAAAGTATAGATTAGATGATAAGATCTTGTGATTGTATTTAATGGACGTCACACTTATTAGAGAACCCAAATCAGAACTAGCCATATTAAATGAAATAGTAACCTTTTCACTCAAAAGCATGCATCATGATATTGCATAAAAATACATCATATACATACCCTGCCATCTTTGTTGTTGATCTGATCTTCAAGTCAAGCTGTCCAAGAGTGAGAGAAAAAGCATGTCAGGCAAAGGAACATTATGTTAAAGGTTAATAATTCATAATCAATCAAAAAAAACATGCAACTTCAAGTTGTTCCACACATATATATATACTCAAGCTATGATATATAGTTTGATAAACTGCTACCCATTAATCTTGCATTTAACTATAAAAATCAGTAAAGTTCCCAAACCACCTGTTGTTTAATTATCATTTCCATTAGAAAACTGTGTGTACAATATCTCCATTGGCACAAGATAAATTCAGCGTATAAAGAAAATAAGACAAGATACATTGAGCACAAAAAAACATACCCCTACACAAAAGAACATTTATACTAATATTGTTTCTTTGCTGATGCAACTCATTTTTGTTCTATCTTCCTTTTAACGTTAAACCAGAAGTACTTAAATCGGTCATTCTATCCCACTAATGCTTCAATTAATCCAATAACACCATAAAATTGCTAAACTATCTTCTAAATAAGATAGACAACGAGTTACCGACTCAACACACGTTTAAAAGTTCTATACGCCTACACAGGGCACAACTTTTACTTAAAACTGTGTGATAACTGAAAATACAATTAATCCATGAACTCAAACGAATCGAACGCCATTGAACCAGAAGAAATCAATCATTTTTTTTCCAGATTTATAGATACATTTAGATCGGAACATCAGATAGACTAAAGATCAAACTGTTTTCAACCGCTATTTTTGCAATTCTGAAGAAAATTGAAATCAATAGCAGGAAACAGACGAATTCATAACCTATATAAAACTAAAAACAGATGATTTCTTCTAACAATCGAGGAAAAACAGCATAAATATTGCATTATCCGACGGTATTATGTAAACAAATATACATACAATGAGTTACCATAGAAGATTGAAAATCGATTTTAGAGACAGAAAGAGAGAGAGGTTGATGAATACCTTCTGCTGCTGCAATATCAAAGAAACAAAGGCAGTCGGCTCTGCCCCGTAGAAGTTTGAGAGATTATAAAGGGTACAGAAACCTAAAACCCTAGTTGTATTTAAACGCCGTAAATTTTAACTTTTAGTCCTTATACTTTCATTTGTTTTATGTTTTTCCCTTGTATCTTTTAATCTTTCTAAATCAGTCCGTATTACTTTTAATTGTTTTATGTTTTCCCCTTGTATCTTTTAATCTTTCTAAATCAGTCCATATTACTTTTATTTGTTTTATGTTTTTCCCCTTGTATCTTTACTTCCTTCCAAATCAGTCACGCATAAACGCTAATCGGGTTATTTAACTTTTGATACTCAATACTGGAGTCATGTTTGTTACTTTTTGTTTCAAATCTAATACGTTCATATACAGGGTAACATAAAAGAAGTTTGTGCTACTATTATCGACTTTTATGGACAGTAAAATTATTGAGGCTTTTTTTTGTATTTCTTGTACAATTATTTCCTTAGTAACTATGGGTTATAAACTTATAATAAAACAAGAAGACATCTAGTTAGGTACCAAATAATGCATACTTTTTACTGTGTTTATATTGTTTAAGGCGCCTGCAAACCATACGTAACTTTCGTTTTATTTTTTCTTTCTTTAGAAAACGTTTATTGATTTATCTCTTTTCAAACACACTGATTGGTTATCGGGTGAAATTTAGATTGAACTTGGCTTAACATTGTATTGTTGTGTAATGAGTTTAACATTGAAACAAAACAAAGCTATATGTTTTGGATAATGTATTGCGATGAATAACGTTGTTACAATTATACGTGCTATGGTATAATGGTTCAACATTGAGATGTTATTTTACGTTGTGGAAAATATATACGAGCCTAACTGTTGTTTCATATTGTGAAACAAAATAACGTTGTTGTTGTGAAACGACACATAAGTTAACATTGAAGTGTCGCTTCAAACTGTGAAAATAATACGATGTTTTTGGTGTGGTACAATATAGTGTATTGTAAAACAATGCATGGGTTAACGTAATGTTGCTAATGTAAACATAAGGTAGTAAACATTTTGGGATTAACATGAAGTATTGTTTCATGGTGCGAAACAATTAGGTGTCACTAATCACTTGTAAAAACAACAGAGATGTCAAATATAGAATTGATCATTTACTGGTTTGGGTGATGTCTACATCAAATCTATCTTGTTTTTTGTCTAACGGGCCTAATATGACAAACTCAAGCCATTTTTTACATGCTTGAATACTTGCCATCACCTGACACCTGCCATATAAATTGGTTGGGCTTGCGTCCAAACTAACGAACCTAATAATAGTTTTACTTTTTTAAGAGACAAAACCTATTCAAATTCTCAAATTATATATTAATATCTATGAGTTTTTTTAACTTAAAGTTATAGTGTTGTATTTATTGATAAATTAATACAATTTCACATATTTATTTACCATAGTTACGAAATTTACATTTAAATTATACAATTAACATTCATTTAAAAGAAAATATCTCATTTACAATATTTAACACATTTAAATTTCATTAAAATACATCAATAGAAAGAGATGATGATCGATTTGGTAAAGATCAATTGTGGGAGATGATCAATTAAGAATAATCAATTGAGAACGTCATTGTGATGGTCTGAAACACAATAAGAGACAAATAAGAGTTTGATTTACCTTTTATCAGATAAGAGAACAATAAGATATAAATGACTCTGAAAATTTTAAAAAAACAAACCGTCTTAATGAAGCAGACATAAAAGCCCGCTAAAAACTTTTTTCTGAACACACACACTTGGGATGAGTGGAACGGACCGAAATCCGAACCGAACTGGTCCCGGATTTCACTACCAGTTCGGGATTCGGTATTGAGATTTATGACTTTCGGTTTCGGTTTCGGTATCGGTTCGGGATTTGGGTACCGGTTTGGTTTAGTGATTTTGGTTTTTGTTATTGCGTTTAATGGTCAACGGTGAAAACCCTTAATTTTTTAAAAAAATGGTACCAAACAGTTCTAGTCCCGAAAATCCCGGTACCGAGTTTCACTAATCGGTATTCAATATTGGATTTTCACATTTCCAGTTTCGGTACCGGTCCGGTCTAGAGATCACCCCTAATACACACAAGGCCTAGATATAAATCAAGCTGACAATATTTTATACAGTCGATCTAAAATACTTTTTTTTATAATAAACCTAAAATATTACAAATTATTTACGTTATCAATAATTACAAGATTTATCAATAACTGATAAATATGAAATATGATTTATTTTTTGCAACACTATACGATATAGGGGTGTCAAAAATGTACCGAGACAAACCAAACAATTAAGATACCAACCGTACCAATTTAATTGATACCAACTAAATTGGTACTGATTATATTGGTTGGTACTACCGTACCAATTTCACAAACATGGTTGGTACGTGGTATCGAAAATCCAATACCACGGTACTACCGTACCGTACCGACTTTTATATATATTATTTTTTATATAATAAATCAATTAAATGTATTATATAATAATTATTTACAGTTTAGTTTTTATAGTTTTATATTTTTTCTATTTTTTACATTCACTTTGGTTTGGGTTTCAGCCTCACATAGGGATTTATTGTCTTTAGTTACTTTAAAGTTTAGAAAACTCTTTAGCAGACCTGTTCCTGACATTTTAGGGAGAATTTCATACACGTCCTTAAAAACTTGCATTATTACGCATATATCCTTGTAAAGTTTGAAATTACGCATATATCCTTATAAACCTTTAAAACTCACATATATATATATATATATATATATATATATATATATATATATATATATATATCATTCTCCCTAATTTAATTATTATTAAAATATTTAAAAAATACAAATTTACTTAACTACCCTTCTAAACTATCATAATTTATTTAGGAAAAAAAAATCAAAAAAAAAAAACAAAACCTAACATATGCTACCCAACCCCATCTTCCCCACCACCCATCTTCTAAAACCCAC
Source organism: Silybum marianum (assembly GCA_036898165.1). NCBI lineage: Eukaryota > Viridiplantae > Streptophyta > Magnoliopsida > Asterales > Asteraceae > Silybum > Silybum marianum. Next base: position 35,005,637 of record CM072535.1, read on the forward strand.
CTTTCTTTTTTCCGGCCAACACCATTTTTTCCGGCAACCACCATTTTTTCCGGCAACCACCATTTTTTCCGGCAACCACTCTTTTTCCCGGCCACCGCCATTTTTCCCGGCAACCACCCTTTTAAAACGCACCTTTCTTTTTTCCCACCACCACCATTTTTTCCGGCCACAACCCTTCTAAAACCCACCTTCTTTTTTCCGGCCACCACCATTTTTTCCAGCAACCACTCTTCTAAAACGCACATTCCTTTTTTCCGGGTAATAGAAGGGTGGTTGCCGGAAAAAATGGTGGTGGCCGAAAAAAAGGAAGGTGAATTTTAGAAGGGTGGTTGCCGGAAAAAAATAGTTGTGGCCGGAAAAAAGGAAGGTGCGTTTTAGAAGGGTGGTTGCCGGAAAAAGTGGTGGTGGCCGGAAAAAAAGAAGGTGGGTTTTAGAAGATGGGTTGCCGGAAAAAAGGAATGTGCGTTTTAGAAGGGTGGTTACCGGAAAAAATGGTGGTGGCCGGAAAAAAGGAAGATGCATTTTAGAAGGGTGGTTGCGCGGAAAAAATGGTGGTGACCGGGAAAAAGGAGGTGGGTTTTAGAAGGGTGGTTGCTGGAAAAAAAGAAGGTGGGTTTTAGAATATGGGTTGCCGGAAAAAATGGTGGTGGCCGGAAAAAAGAAATGTGGGTTTTAGAAGATGGGTGGTGGGGAAGATTGTGTTGGGGTACATAGGTTAAGTTTTGTTTTTGATTTTTTTCATTAAATAAATTAGGATAGTTTAGAAGGGTAGTTAAGTAAATTTGTATTTTTTAAATATTTTAATAATAATTAAATTAGGGAGAAGGATATATATATATATATGTGAGTTTTAGAGGTTTAGAAGGATATATGCGTAATTTCAAACTTTACAAGGATATATGCGTAATAATGCAAGTTTTTAAGGACGTGTATGAAATTCTCCCGATATTTTATGGGCCCTGGGCGATACGTAAAAAAAGAGCCCTCGTTAAGTACGATTTTTTACATATTTTCTTCTTCAATATAATTAGTTAATACATGTTTGAGGTTTTAATATAATGCTAAATTCTTTTGGGATCATATTAGATAGTAAAAGACATTGTTTCTTTTTTATTTATTAATTTTTTTGAACTAATAATATATAGTATATAGTATACATGAAAAAATCGGGCCCCTATTTCTTTTGGGCCCTGGGCGTACGCCCGGTCCGCCCTCCTCCAGGGATGACACTGCTTTTTAGTCTCATTTCAATATAACACATAACAAAAGGCATCAACCCAACCTTACCTAATCTCAAGCAGGTTTTGGACAACATGAAGATTTTAGACAACATGTTTTAGTCTTAAAGACATGTTTGTAATTTGGAGTTTTAGATAGTTTTTGGACAACAGATTTCGGACAACAGATCATATTTAATAGTTTATACATTAAATTTTGTGAACTTTGAGAAGTTGGTATAAATGCCGTACCAACATGTACCAACCGAAAGAAGTCGGTACCAATTAAGTTGGTTGGTACACGGTATAGATTTTTCAATACCAATTATAATTGGTTGGTACATGGTATTGAGGAAAAAGACATGGTACCGTACCATGTTTACCCCTGATACGATATATGTTACTAGGGGTGAACATGGTACGGTACCATGTATTTTTTCCAAATACCATGTACCAACCAACTATACTTGGTACGCCAAATTTTATACCACGTATCAACCAACTTTTTTTGGTTGGTACATGTTGGTACGGTTTTGTACCAACTAAAAGTTGAAATTATAAATTTATTTATATTTACATCTTTACTAGCTAGATTTACATGCACTAAAATCATCGAGTATCTAAATCATATGTTGATATGTATTGTACCACTTGTCACTACATATATAAAACATTCAAATAATTTTCATATAATGCAAATATTTTTTAATAATCTAATCCCATAACCCACAGGTCCCAGGATCGAAACCTGGCTCTGATACCACAAATTGTAACACCCCCGCCCCGCGTAGCACGAGTCGGGAGTTGTACAATCCGGTAATCGGATCAAAACTCAAAACACCATAACTCAGAGTTGTACTAAATTTACCAAAATAACATTTTAACGTAATTACAACCCAGAGGGTTATTGTCTAAAACTATGCGAAAAGTTTAGTCAAACATGATATACAAAAGTTAATTAAATCCTTGGTACTTCTTACAACATCTTGATCGCTCAACCCGCCCCTGGAGTAGAACCTGAACCTGCCGAGGAAACAGAAAGGAAAAAAAAACACCTCGGCTGAGCAAAGTCGCTCAGTGAACAGATATTATGCATAACCGTGTGAAAATAATATAAGTTCAATAAAAGATATGTAAAACCATTGTAATAGAAGCATTCGTGAACATAACTAAGAAATGTACAATTTTTATAAAAATCAACAAATCGTATGAATTGAAATAATATGTTGCCTAATCGGATGATCAGTCCAATCAGACTTGGAATGTCAATGTCAGGCACAACACCACCATTCCCCGGTAACCAGTTTAGTTCTGGTATTCGGCTCTATCCGGTAATCGGTTCTATCCGATAACCAATCATTTTCTGGTATTCGGCTCATGGATGCATCCTACGTTCTCTATTTGACTTGGCCTAGCCTTTAAGAGAACGCCATGGTCATTGATAGCCACCACAGAAGGCATCTCAACATTCGTGGCCCAAATGTCGGGTCTAGTTCAAAATCAAGAAAACTTATTTTCTTTAAAATTCAACTTTTAACTATATTTCATAATGATATAACCAGTCAACCAAAAAGGGATATTTTTAAATTATTCAAATAACGATCACAAAATCTACATTAAACTGGAAATATTGTTTCCTATAAAAGTACTCGAAACCGTAAGGTTTGGAGTCACGTCTATTAAGATGGATGGAATTTCCGGGTGCAACCGGTTATTCCCGAATCAAAGAAATAGGATATCCGTACCTTAGTCGATCCTTTCGTTACTTCCGGTCACCTATAACCATTTAATAACCACTAAATTAATGACCGACATAATTGTTAAGACCTTACACAAAATTCGACAACTAAACGCATTTTGGACCTACAAAACAGAAACTGACAGCTTATAAACACCTTATGTTCCAACGTTTTCCTCATACTTAGAAACCAAATTAGGTGTTAACATCTGAATGGAAATTGTAGTTTAACCTTTTAGGATTCTACGGAAATTGGAATCACTTCAATCGGAGCTACGAGCAGGTCGGTACAACAGTTATAAAAACAGTGCGCAGTTTCGTTAAAATACAGTGAGCTGCTGTGTTAACACACTGTTTTGACACACTTAAGCTCAAAATTAGAACTTTCACTCTTCATAACAGTTTTAGAGGATGCTCTAAGCTTTCCAACGATATCGTACACCTCATTTTGACAAACGGTTGATTTTCTATGAATTTTACAAAACAGGACAGAAACTTAAAATAACACAATTTTCTCCTAACCATTTCATCAAACACTTGATATGCAATTTAAGCTCCAATCCGTTTTTAACCATGTTATATCTCAATCCTTGACCATTTTTGAGTATCCTAAATATACTATAACAAACCCATCATACCCATCACTAATTTCACAACATAGAGCTCAAAATCACAACTTCAAACATAATAAATCTCTAATCTTAATGATATGAAGAATCTTTACCTTAATTGATCAAAGTCTCTTCAATTTGGTTTCTTTAAGCCCTAATAGAACTTAATTCAGCCCCTACACATCAAAATACAAAGATTAACATATACTTAATCAACCTCAAAACAATTATTAGAGTCTAAAATGTTATTACCTTTGACAATATAGCTTCAATCTTCAAAAATCAACCTTAAACCTTCAATTACTTCATACATTTTGAGTTTCTCTTACTAAACTCTCTCTCTAATACGTGTTCTATGTAAAATGAAAATGGTGGCATTGAGTTTAATTTAGATAGGCAGTATGAATATATAATACTTAACAATTAACCCCTTTAGTTCATACTAATTACACCTCAATTCCTTATACTTCTTTTCTTTATTTCCCTAACCCACAAGTTTAGATAAATACAACTTATCTATAAAAAAAAATACAAGTAATGGAAGCTTCAATTCTAAATATGAATACTACTTAGAATTGCACATGTATCTGGATTAATGAAAATGGGTTATTATAATTCTACCCCTCTTAAAAGAAATTTTGTCCCCAAAATTAAGTCAAGATTAGAGGACTTACAACTTTGATAGAAATCCGGATATTCAAACGGTCATTGAGAAACGATGACGGATTGTAGAGGTATAAACGAGTTAGTAAAGTTGTTAGAGTTAGGTGAATGCATTCAATCAAGTTCTATCTAACCATCCATGTTATAATTTTGCAAAACGAAAAATAAGAACATTTAAAATGATCAAAATATGTTGTATTATACTAAATGAGTAAATGTTAATTAATAAATAATTAAAAAAACAAATCGGTACGGTACGGTATTACCGTGGTACACGACTTCTAATACCATGTAACAACCAAGTTTGAATAGTTGTTACGGTACTATCAACCAATTAAGTCGGTACCAACTAAATTGGTACCAATTAAATTGCTACGATTGGTATATGAATTGGTTGGTTTGTTATGGAACAAAATTGACACCCATGTATGTTACCATTTCCCCTTCTTTTCGTGGGCCATATGCAGTAGACAATGGAAATGGTCCTTCTAAAGCAACTTTCACCCAATAAAATAAACCCAAATTTCCCCTTCTTCTTTTGTTCCTTTCGAAACCCTAATTTTGATTTGCATGATTATTGGATCTTTCATCGCAAAGGTTTTGCAAATTTCTCAATCAATTCATACTTCCTAATCTCACTTCCTTTGAATTATTCTCTACTAATGATGTCTGCTGACTTCTATATTTTGCAGATCTGAGTCGACTCGAAAGAAGCTTTCGTTTAATTTCATCCATGATTAGTCTGTTCGAGAAATTTGGATAAAAAAATTCAATCAATATTTGTTATGAGAAATGTCGATTTTGTCAAAAGGCGATTCGATTCAGATTCGAGAGGTGTGGAATGACAATCTCGAAGAAGAATTCGCATTGATCAGAGGTATCGTTGATGATTTTCCTTACGTAGCAATGGACACCGAATTTCCAGGAATTGTTCTTCGTCCCGTTGGAAATTTCAAAAACAGTAACGATTATCATTACCAGACGTTAAAAGACAACGTGGATATGCTCAAATTGATCCAATTAGGGTTAACTTTCTTCGATGATCAAGGTAATCTACCAACCTGTGGAACAGATAATAAGTATTGCATTTGGCAATTCAATTTCAGAGAATTCAATGTGAATGATGATGTTTTTGCAAATGATTCTGTTGAGCTTTTGAGACAAAGTGGTATTGATTTTAATGAAAACAACGAAAAGGGAATCGATGCATGGAGATTCGGTGAGTTATTGATGTCATCTGGGATTGTTTTGAATGATGGTGTTCATTGGGTTACTTTCCATAGTGGTTATGATTTTGGGTATTTGTTGAAAGTGTTAACTTGCCAGAATCTGCCTGAATCACAATCTGGGTTCTTTAGTTTGATCAATATGTATTTCCCTACCATTTTTGACATTAAGCACTTGATGAAGTTTTGCAATAGTCTTCATGGTGGGCTGAATAAGCTAGCTGAATTGTTGGAAGTTGAAAGAATTGGTGTTTGCCATCAGGCTGGTTCAGATAGTTTGCTTACTGCCTCTACTTTCAGAAAGTTGAAAGATTGTTTCTTTAGTGGTTCGTTGGAGAAGTATGCGGGTGTTTTGTATGGTTTAGGTGTTGAGAATTAAGGAATGATTGTTCGAAAAGAGTAGTTAGGATAAAAAATAAAAACATAAGGTATGAAAGAAAGATGAGATATTGGTTGTTTTTTTGAGTTATATGTGTGTTGTAAAAGGCACCATTAGTTTGTACACTTCTTGAGGGAAAAAAGGTTATCTTTTTGATCATGGGTTTCTCTTTTCTATATAGCCTAATGTTATGGTTTCAACTTCATCCATGGTGTCCGTTTTCTACGATTTAGATTCCTTAAGGAGGTGTTTGGTTAATGGATTTTGATAGAATTGGAATGGATAATTCTTTTGACCAAATTTCAATTCCATGTTTGGTTCACATAATGAAAATGATGGAATCCTTTGAATTCCATTGAATTCCTTAGAATTAAAGATTTCAACATTCCATTGGATATCCTGAAGAATTCAATTCCATCCAACCAAACTCAAGGTCAAATTCCATTCCAGTTCCTTCAAAGTCAAATTCTATTATGTGAACCTTACGCTCCCTAAGGTTGCGTTTGTTTACACCATGTCCTAGGGACGTTTGGTCGCCAGCTGGACTTGGGCAACCAGTCGTGCTTCAAACAAGAATCAATGAGTTGCCCATCCCTTGTCGCCAAGTTTGCGGTGTGCGCATGGCTGTGGCCTCTCGTTAACCATAAATGACACACGGGTTTGGCCAACGCCATGTGCAAGCTGGCGGTGGGTACACGCGTCGCTTCTGTCATAATCCAGCACACGGTAGCTTTGTACCATTGACGTGCCTAGGACATGGTGAAACGGGTATCGCAAAGAGGTAAGGCCCATAATTGATGAAAAAAAAGAGTTGTTAAATAGATGAAATAAGTCAAACCTTAATATTAAATACCTTGTTCTTATAACTTCAAGTCTCTTTCTCTATAAATACCCAGACCTCTATCGAAGTACTGTTGGTTGCTGCACTTGAGGCTTGCACTTGTTACATATTTGAGTTTTGTGTGTGTGTGTGTGTGTATGTATATATATAATTTTTTTATATAAGATGCGCCTCACATTCTTGAGGCCACGCCTAGGCCCCGGGACCCCTTTGCGCCTTAAGCCTTTAACAACTTTGGTATGAGATAGGTGGGTAAAAGAATTGCATAAGGTTTTAATTTGACCATCTAGTTTAATAATTTACCAATCTTATCCTATCTTCCTTCCCTGTTGTGCCCGTTTTGGTGGTTTTATTGTCTCACTCGGACCAAATATGGGACAATAAGTTCTTGTTATATCATGTTCTGTGTACCAAACGCATCCTTAGCATTGCTTGATGACTCGATAACTTGACAAGTTATGGATGACCAACGAAAAGATTCAGCTGGTCATATGTGATGCCTATAGTTATCCATATCCAGGGTCGGGATTTCATGGAGAAGCAACTTTGATGGTTTTCATGTCACGGGTATGTATCTTTTTGTTGATTGTTTCCATTTTTGTGTAGATTCATGAACATATTACTAAATAATAGTGTAATCAAGATTCTGGATTTGGTAACTTGTGCATATGTCAAACCAAAATATATTACATTTCTTTCAAGTTTAGTGATGCCAGATGTAGCTTTTTTATTAAGGGGTTGTTTGTTTGCCTCTTAACAGTTCCATTAAGAGAAGAATCGTGTTTGGCAAAAAATAAGTCCGACTCTTAATGGTTCCAAAACCCCTCTGAATTATTTTGTAGCTTGGACCTCTCTTAACCGTTAAGAGCCCAAGTTACATCCTGAACAATTACCAAACAATTATATTTCATTTTGCACTATATCATAGGAACCTCTTAATCATTCTACACCAAACCATTCAACAACTGCCAAACATCCCCTTAGTAGATTGTCAAACCAAGCATACCCGTTATATTCTTTCGAGTACGGTTTGAAGGTAGGATGTATACGAACATCTTTTAGTCTTGTTGGTGACGCTTACTCTTTCACATGGACCTGATCTTTCATTTTGTAGATTGATTCTAATGGGCTGTTTACCAAATGCTTGCGTTACTGGGTGAACATAGCAAAGATAGATAATCTTACATGAAAGATGCTTACCAACAATCCGTTTTGATGGCTGAAAATGTTAACTGATAAGTTAAGTGTGGGCAAGGCTCTTGCTAGTAAGCATTTTGGTAACTGGCTCCTAAATCTTTAGTTAAACATCTCGTAGTGTAACTAATGGATCGAGTTCTCGATTATGTGAAACGCACCATGTACGTTTTCTTTTCCTATCGGCTTGTTATCGTTATTTTAGATTGAAAGCTTGTGGTTTAACGAGTTGAATAATCATATGTTTCATTGCCTTTTGTTTACAAACAGAGGTTAATGCCAAAATGCCGAATTCATGATCCAAGCCACCACAGACTACACTTGAATTGAGATACACAAAACACACAGAAGGGATCCAGATCGTTAGCATTCGGCAGAATTAAACGTAGGTGGGAGATTGGCAATAGATGTACCTCTAGATATTTCACTAGAAATATAAAGGTTTTACATCCGAATGGTTTGATGGAATGTTTTGGATTTTGTATAAGGATTTGAAATCTTTAGTGTGTTTGTTTATAAGATTTGAAACGAAATTGAATATTCTTTATTTTATAAATCTTGTTTGGTTTGTAAGATTTGGAATGTAATTTAATTTTTTTTGTAAATATATTTTGTTTGTTATATAAATAATTTGTCTATTTCAGTAAAAAGATGTTGAGACAATTGAGAGATTATGACATATTTACTGAAACAAGATAGAGATGTGATGGAAACAATTGAAATCCATGAGATCTGAATTTGTAATGCCGGTCATCTCCAAAAGATTTCTAAATCCATCGATTGTGGGATTTCAGTATTTCACTCAAATCCCGTGATTTCAAATCCAATCCTGCAAACCAGACGGGTTCTTAGGACGCATTTGGTTTGCGGGATTGTAATGGATTTCGAGGGATTTTGATTTAAAATCCAATACATTCCCGTGTTTGGTTGGCATAATGGTAAGGATTTAAAATCCCGTGAACAATGGATTTTAGAATTCTTCCTAAAACCTTGGTATTTCAAATCCAATCCAATCCTGAGGATTCATTCCCCTTTGCCCTAATTTGAAATCCACGTGCGTCCTTCTTTCTCTAACCAAACACAATGAAGGATTTCAAATCCAATTTTCCCTTGGTGAAATCCAATTCCCTTGAAAACAATCCGGCGAACCAAACGCGCCCTTAGGATTTTATACACAGTGGTTTTTTATAACATGTTTATGCAATTATTTGTTAAGATAGTAATGGCAAGCATTCCATAATGGCAGAAAGAAGCCAGCCACAAGGAGGTTGTTCAGATTAGAGAAGTAGCCACCCACTTCTGAATGACTAAAACTACTACAAAGATCCAAATACAAGTCCACAATTCCTAAATTCACATAAATTCATTTCTTCAGATATTTCGTCATGATTGCCACCTCCACCATCTGCTTCAAAGAACAACAGTTAAACATTGCATTACACAATTAACCAACCAACCCAACAAAGGTTTCTTTTTTCTTTTTTCAAACAGAGGTATACAAAGTAATTGACTATAGAATAAAACAAAAAATAATCACAATTGAAAAGTTAAAAAAAAAAGCTAGCCTTATGGCTAACCATTTGGGGGTTTTTTCAAGAAGGCTAAAAACCCCAAATGGTTAGCCATAAGCTAGCTTTTTTATAGTTGCCAAACATGGCCGGATGTAACCTGGAAGATGGTCTTGCTCCCTATAATTTCTCTGAAATAGAGAACTAAAAGTTAAAAAAATCTCTAAAATAAAATGCAATCGACTCCAACAGATTCTCTATTTTAAGAATTTCATCATTGAATATATTATTTAAATATTCTATAATTTTATGACCCCAATACACTTTAAAAAAATATATACATAAAATGATATTAATTTAACTCTCATTTGGTGGAATTAATAAAAAAAACTCACTTCTGTCTCCTCTCTTTGGAGTTTTAGAGCATCTTCAACAAATTTTCTATAATTTTTATAAAATAGAGAACCAAAGGTAAAAATCTCTAAAAGAATTTATAAACTTATAAGCTAGCTTATTTTCAGTGTACTCATTTGACAAACCATAAGCTAGCTTATAAGTTATCGAATAAGCTAGCTTATTAAAATGCTACTTGAAGTAGCGTTTTGGAAGCTTATTGTAATTTTTTCCAATTATAACCCTCATTAATATTAATTATTAATTTTTATTTTTATTTTTCAATACGTCCTTTTTGGTCATTTTACATTTTTATACACCAGTTTTGCCAATCATGATTTTTTCATCAGCTAGCTTATCAGCTAGTTTGCCAAACATAGCCTTAGAGAACAAAAACCCCTTTTTTTCTATTTTAGCAAATCTGTTGGAGATGCTCTTAGAGAAATCTCTATATTTGGAGATTTTCTTATGAATCTCTATTTTAGAGGATGTGATAGAGAAGCTGTTGGAGTAATTTAGAGAACAAAAAAGTGATTTTCTCTATTTTAGAGAAGTTGTTGGAGATGCTCTTACAAGTGTAATATTTACTTTAATTCCAATAAATAATTAATAATGCGTGCAGATCTATTGGGACGATGAGAAATGTGAATCGAGCCTTAGAAACAAAAGAAAAACATAATTTAAATATAAAAGCATGATAGCAAATGCGAAATACGAACCTTATCCTTATCATCTCTTGCGCTTCAAGCTCTTCAAATTCTTCAAGATGTAGCTAATAACTTCCTTCAATGTAGCTTTTCGATTATCTTTAAAGTTCCAAAGTTCATTAATCACGTATCTCCCACTAGGGTTGTATTCATTCATCTCCTTAAATGCCGCAACCACTGCATCAAATATTCCATTCCCCCATTCCGCTTTCAGATTCTTTAACAATTCATCTTCTTCATTAATCACTTCCTGCATATCGTCACACATGAGTCCAATTTATATTCTCAAAACGAGAATCCGGTTGACAATAAGGCTATGTTTGGCAAGCTAGCTGATGAAAAAAATCATGTTTGGCAAAACTAGCGTATAAGAATGTAAAAAATGACCAAAAGGGCATATTGAAAAATAAAAATATTAAGTAATAATTAATATAAATGAGGGTTATAATTGGAAAAAAATGACAATAATCTCCCAAAATGCTACTCCAAGCAGCGTTTCAATAAGCTAACTTATAAGCTAGCTTATGGTTTGCCAAACGTGTATATTGATTATAAGCTAGCTTAATTATTTTTGCCAAACATAGCCTAAGAGCATCTCCAACATCTATGCTATATTTTTTCTATAATAGAGTATGAAAAGTCAAAATCTCTAAAAAAAGTTTGTAGGCAACTCCAACCGCTACTCTATTTTAGCAATTCTAACTTAACTATATTAATAAAATATTATTTCTCTCTCCCACACATGTAATTTCAATAGTTTTAATTGGTTGGATATAATTAAAATATTATTTCTCTCTCTTCTATATAGTTTTAGAGATTTCTTTAAATTTAGAGATTTTTATACTCTCTCTCTCCTATTTTCTCTATTTTAGCGTAGAAGATAGCATAGCTATTGGAGCAACAAAAATGCTAAAATCATTCTTTTCTCTATTTTATAGTTTTAGAGATTTCTTTAAATTTAGAGATTTTTATACTCTCTCTCTCCTATTTTCTCTATTTTAGCGTAGAAGATAGCATAGCTATTGGAGCAACAAAAATGCTAAAATCATTCTTTTCTCTATTTTAGCATAGCTGTTGGAGATGCTCTAACAAACCAAATGTTCAAATTTAAATGTTAAAAATAGATTTTTGAGAACTATACCTTATGTGCACCATCTACTGCAACAACTTTCACTGGATGCCACTCGGAGTTTTTAAGTTTGTCTTGCCACAGAGAACATAATTCAGTGGCTTTGATCTGAGCTTCTTCAGGTTCAAACTTCTCTTTGCATGCATCATAGAAAGCCTTTGTATCGAGTTCTCCCATCCTTTTCACCCCAATATTAGTTCGTCCACTTAACATATCTTGCAGACCCTGAAAATAAAGAAAAAATTGTTAAACTTTTTGCACCTTCATCAAGTCTTATGGCATGGTTAGAAAACAAAACACAAATACCAAAGGGTCATTGGTTCAGCCGTATCTGGGTTAGCGGTGGGTCCCAATCTCCCCGGAGGTCAAGGGTTCAATTAGGTAACCTTCACAGTGTTTTTGCTGTGAAGTTTAAGTGTAAAAATGTGGTCTCACGAAACAAGCTGGCCTCACATGAACCCAACTCTCTCTCTCTCTCTATAGAAAGAGAGAGTTAGGTTCAAGGGAAAATGATAGGGAATGGAATAGATAGTTTAATTCTAGAGGGGGTCATAGTGTAACTTGGTTTAGGTTTAACACCCGGAGCCCTCCATCTGGACGGTATGCACTAAGTATGCACTAATGCATACTGGTAATTTGTAACATGCATTTGTGCATAGGAAAAAAAAGCTTGTATGCATTAGTGCATACCGTCCGGATGGAGGACTCCTAGGGTGTTCTTCAGTTTTTCTCCTTTTTTTAGTGTTTTCCCTTGAACCTCCCTCCCTCTCTCTCTCTATATATATATATGCACTTCAAGAGAAAACCAAACATTAATGGAATTTAGTGGCAATACCTTGATCAACTCTTTACGAGCTTCTTGCAACTCATCGTTACTTTGGCGTTCCTTAACCATAAGAGTTTGATTCAAGTTTTCCACGCCTTCCATCTCTTCCATCTTTGTTTGCAGCTCGTTATCCATCTCTTTAATCTTTTCTTGAACCGCAGCATCATCTTGGTTTCCCAGATGCTTCATCACTTGCAGCTTCCCTTTCAATTCTTCGATTTCCATTTCCAATTTCTGCTTAGCATCTAACTGTCTCTCTAAATCGAGGATTTTCTTAAGAGCCTCCTCCTTCTCTCTCTGTGGTTCAGAATCCAGTCAGAAATTCAAAGGCTTTATTGTAAAGAAGAGAAGAGGGTATAAAGACAGATAAGAATATATATATATATATATATATTAGTATGTATATATAGACTTTGGCTGGTTTACCTTTTGCTCTTCAACCAGTCGTAATACACTCTCGTCAGCTTTTTTCTGCTCTATGGAAGCCATATGCAGGGAGTTGTTTTGAACATCATTCTGGGGTTACAAAGAGATATGAATCAGATAAGATGAATTATAAACTATTTTTTAATTGAAGTGCATGAAACCCCTTCCAATATTAGCAAAGTGTCTCCAAATTTCGACACATGCTATTTGCCCTCATTGGCAATCCCACTGAGAATCATTCTCTACAGCAGGAGCTAAACGGTGGATTTTACATTTTGTGATTATGGAGAAAGAAGTATTGAAAGTTGGTGCATCAACATGGTATATTATTGTCTTATGTCCACATTTCCATTTATATCTGTCCCAAAATAAGTGTCCACTTTCAAAAGTAATAACCAAATTCTCAAATTTACCCTTATTTAATGCATAAATATTTAAGAATTGTGAAGAGGGAGAAATTAAATAAAGATAAAGATGTCATTTGGTTACCAAAAATGTGTATTAATTATGCATGTCTAAAACTGTGTGTCATTTCAATTGTAGAGTGTAGACACTTAAATTGGGACGGAAGGGGTATAATTTTTTATCGTTTTTTTTAAAGTAACTAAAATAGCCATTGGTCTCATGTATGCCATTGCCATGTCATTGGCCACATCAGCAAATACATAAAAATCCACATCAGCAAACATATACTAGTTGTATGCCATGTCATTCGCCACATCTGCATGGTAACCGGTTACCCTGGTACTTAAAACGCTTGATATATTATGTCAGGTAGCAAAACAAAGGTATTGAAAGTATGTTACATAAAAAACGAATTAGAAAAAGGTAAGGTTACATAATGCAATTTGCCCTATAATTATAATTGGTGTGCTGAATGACTCTGAAGCTAGACTCTGAATTCAAACAAGAGGCATAATTCACAATATATGATAGGGTAGGAGATATTATGATATGTGGATGCCAAGTTGGAAAAAGAAATCACCTTTCTTTTTTCGTCGTCTAATTTTTGTTTCTCGCGTTCTGTTAAAGCTTCCCTCTTATTAAGTTCTTTGCTCCACAAATCAAGTTTTTTCCTCCGCTTCTCCAAATCAGCATTCAATATTTCTTGTTCATCTAATACCCTTTTAACATGCTCCCGTGCAAGGCGCTGCATCTTCCTTGTCTCTGAATAAGAACAATATTTACATGTTTGACTTCAAACCGGATTTCCCCAGAAAACATGTAAGAAAATACATGCATATTTTAGGATAAATATTGAAAAAAAATGCTTGGGAGAAAACAACTCCATGTTCGAGCTTACGGCATGCAGCACAAAAAATTACTGCTGCCTTTACATGGTTATGCCTTGGTGGAAAAAAATTTAAGTTTTATGTTTTGTTGTGCACCCTTATATTTCTTAAACTAAAACTTACGACATAAATTTGTGATGATTGACCTGGTCAACATCTCTGAGTTAAAGTGTTTTTACCCAAATAGGCGCGAGTTCAAGTCCCGCTTTTAGCAAATTCTCCCCTTCTCAGCTTTTAATTCTGGGTTTCTATTGCTTTTGTTGAAAAACTGGGAGGAAAGCCGCGGTGAAAGGGTCGAACCCATGATCCTCCCTTCCAAATAAAACCAACCAACCAACTAATCTATTATGACTTTATGATAATTTTTATGGTCCAATGGTGATTGGTGGGTCCGCCTCTGGATCAGGGAGTGGCAATGCAAGTTTGGAAAAAAGGCATAGTGGAAGTAAAAGAAAGCTAGTACCAAGAAGCAAGCATGAGGGAGTAATGTACCTTCATAGAAAGCTTGATGAAGGTTGTCTTTTTCCTCAAGCATCCTACTCAAAGACATGTTTTTCTGATTGTATTTGATCTGCAAATCATCAAGATTTTCATTCCTCATATCAATCTCAGTAGCCAACTCCACCACTGCTTTGTGTCTAGTTTTTACAGCCTCATGAACAAGATCAGAAATAGTTTTCAGCTCTCTTTTTGTTCGAAGATAATCTCCTATTGGCCCTTGTGATTCAAAGTCATTCGAACGAGCTAACCAAGCATAAATACTCGAACTTGAAAGATTCTCCGCAGCAACCCATTCTTTCTTACTGTGGTGATCAGCTTCAAATGCTTTTTCAAACTCCATGGCATTCTTAAACCCAATCCAATCATTGTTAAATCTCACTAAAGCTTGTGCTTTCTCTTTTTGACCATCCCATAAGATCTCAACCACTACAGGTTTGTATTTTGAAAATCTTTTCATCCAATATTCTGTGTTCTCCACGTCTTTCCCACTTTCTTCAGGCTCTTTGACTATGTTGACCACAATTGCAGTCCACGGCCAGCAAAACAAATCATTTTCTTCAGAGCTTGGAGGGGCAGGTTGTGGAGCCGCCACTTTTGGCAGTTGCTCAGCCTCATCTGCCAATTCTTTCTCCAAGTACATAGCCAAGGCAAGATGGTTAGCCTTTTGTTTTGCACTTCTATTGGAAGAACCTTTTCCCACTCCGGAAGCATGTTGTAGTAGATCTTTATATTTGAAGTTCTGTTTTTTCTTCCCGGCACAGAAAGGACATCGAAGGATGCCATTGGGAAATTTAACTTTATATGTTCCATTCCTCAGTTGCTCATATGGTTTATCTTTGTACTCAGCAATCTCTGACTCACTGAAATCAGACTCTTCACCAGAGCTGTATTCCATCTGGAAACAGAGATAGAACACAGCTCAGTAGGATGACATTAAAAGATAAACCATAAGGATGTCTAACAGGTTACTTCACAACTATAGAATTGATTCAAGTTCTAAAGTCTATGATGCCAAAAAAATGAGAAAATTATAACGATTAACGAGTACTACCAAATAGTCGTAAAAAATAACTTGACGTAAAATTTGCAACGAATAACATATCAATTTTACATTTCAAAGCACCAAGTTTGAGATCAATAAGATTAGTGTAGCACAATTCAACTTCATAGCTGAAATCAAACAGTTAAAACGTGAGATTTCACAAATTTCATTTGCAAAATTATCACATCCAAATCTTCCGATTAAATCATTCTTACAACAAAATAACGAAACCCTAAATCCACAAGCAGCAACAAAATGCATCATCAAAAGAAGAAATTAAGCTGAATTCACTATTTTATCAATAATCATTCACATATACCTGGTATTTCAGCTGTAAAATAATACATTACCTCGCCTCAAACGGTAACACAAAATGTAGGTTTTGACGGCACTCGGTAACCGGAAACACCAGCGTCCGCCGACAGCACAACGGCGAGTGAACGGATACAAGCACCGTAGAGCGATCGGAGGAGATGAAAATAAACCCTAACGGGGTTCGTTACGACTTACGATTGAAATTGTCTTCAAATGTTCCACAGTTGGGCGTTTTTGTTGTGGGTGGAGAAGGGAAGAATTCACAAGACGTGGATGTAGACTGTGTGTGTGACAAGTAGGACTGATTGTAAATTATGACCAAATGTTGGGCCCTTTATTTGAGGCCCAATGGATGAACATAGCTTAATTGGACTTGTAACTTGTTCAATTAGTTATACATAATTGTTTAAATTTTGATAATAACTTGATAATATAGAAATTAGTTTATTTAAACTTTTAGCAGAAAGTTTATATAAAAAGCCAAACTTTTTCTAAACTTGTGTTTATAATTAAAGGATTTTAGCTCAGTTGGATAGGTAATATTCTTGGGGTGTGGGGTGAAATTTACACAATTTTTAAGAAAATTGTTGCAAAACGGTAACAAAAAGGTATTTCCTTCGTCTCAAAATAAAATGTCCATAATGAAAACAATATATAATTTTAGATCTTGTTATAATTACACTTTTTAGATAACCAACTGACATATTTACCCTTGATAATTGAGAAATAAGCTTTCTCCATCTCATAATTAAGGATATAATGGAAAAATGAAAATTTATTTTTAAGAATGGACACTTATTTTCAGACAATTTCAAACATAGATATTGATACTTAATTTGAGATGGAGAAGTATCTTATAGCATTTTAGCTTATTGTTTTTGTCATGTTAAATTTAAATAAATTTAAAAATATAAAACTTAGGGTAGATTATTTCTATTGTTCGTTGAAAAGTGCTATTTTTATTTATATGATTTTAAAATTACGATTTTTATCGTTGTGGGTTACAATCCATTATTGTTTTTGTCCATATTATATAAACTTTATTGTGTTTTTATTTTCATGGTTTACAATTCATAGTTATTTTAACCTTTTATATTTAAAGATATATTTTTTTAGCTTACTCAGTGGTTAAGGTTAGTACAGAAGGCCTGAACTCGAACTCATGACCTTTTTTTTTTTGGACAAAGTCGTTTGTTCTTTTACCAACCGAGTCAAACGTGACAGATGATCTAATTAAAAAATGATGATTGTTAAAGGAATTTGTATATTATATAATTATCTGTTTTTGAATATGTTATCATTAATTTATTATCAATAATATATGTGGTTTGAAGGAATATAAATATAGGGCTGAAATCCTTCACTTTTTTCAGATGACCACCCCATATCACCATGTTCCTCTCAATTTTTTTGAAATAAAAATAAAATAAACAATTTAAAAATAAATGTTACGTCACCAAAGTGACCAAAGTTGCTTACTATTTTATGTTTAATTTAATAATAATAATAATAATAATAATAAAAGATAGTTTACATGAAAATAGAACCAATTTTGCCTATATTTTTATTGAGAACCAACTTTTAATGTTAGGAAAACCAATTTTCAAGTTTTTTTATAAATATAATGAAAACAAATTTGTTTCATTTTTATTTTGAGATAGATGAATTTAGTCACAAGCTTTTCATGAAATTTTGAAGATCAATTCATCCAAATGAATGTTTTGAAGGATCGTTTCCAAAAAATATAATATAAGTAAAGCTAAGGAACCAACTTTCAAAACATACATTTTAAATAAAAAATATTTTCATTAAAAAACATGATTATTTGATGAACTTGTGTCTCAAAATGGGTATTGGAAAAATATGAAGTAAGACAATGGGTTCAAATCTGTCTGGCATCGTTACAAAATTTATTTTTTTACTTTTTTTTATTTCATAACTGTTGTATTTCATTTAATGAGTATTTATTTTGCGGACATGCTTCCAAAACTGTAAAATCGATGAAAATCGAGAAATAAGTAAACACGTTCAATTCATTCTCTCTATGTCAGAGGCGGACTTGTGATTTTTTTTTTAAAAAGTGATATCATTTTAAAATCTATGGAATGCTATGATGACCCCTCTATTGGTTAGTTCATTCCCAATGTACAAAATCATGTGTTCAAAAATCTATTAAGACATAAAAGCTAGATAAAAAACCTAAAACTTTAAGACGAAAATAAGAAATTTAATAAAAATGAGATTTGAACTTAAGTCTTTTTTGTATAAGGACATCCAACGAAATGATAAGATGACACATCTCATCAACATAAATATAAAACCATAAAGTAATGGCATATGTCGGTCTATTATAGGTTCATCCATGCTCTAAGTTCACCAACAATGCATTAAAAAACAACATAAAACTTGTTTGCCAATAATCAAAATATTTTGAAAAAGAAATCCAAATTATCAATCATGGAGTAATCATTAGCAACCGATAGAAAGAGTAAAATAAGATCGAGTGGTCCATAAATTTATCATCTAAATTATTCAACAAAAATTTAGATGTATTTTAAAGAGCATCTCATATTTTTATTATTTTTTTAAAAAAATTGATAATTAAAAGTTGAAATCTTAAAAAAATATATATATTTAATTTGAACAGATGAATCAAAATCTTAAAAATCGTTCTTGATTGAATAAAAAATAAAGAAATCAATAAAATGACGAACATGTTTCTTATTTAACAATTTTTTAACGACCATTGAAAGGAGGGACTATATCCAGGCGTTTTGCAATCCACAATGTCTATCTTATAACCGAAAGAGCCGAAAAGTATTATTTTCAACAAACCACAAGGACCAAATTTGTAGTTTACTCAATATTTTACAACCAATTTCTTATTTGAATAGAAAAATACGTAAAAAAAAATTAAGAAAATTAGAAAAAAGTTTCATCACGGGTAGATTTTTTTTTCCGGCTTGCTGATATCGTCAGAAAGAAGTTAAATCCATAGGTAGGAACTTATTTCCGATTTGCTTAGCACATAGCTCTGACTAGCAGAAAAAGCGCTCTCAAACAACAATTTATTGCTTATAAAACTGCTCCATACCGTGCTTTCCCATCCCAAGTAGTGAATCTAAGTTGAACTTTAGTCGTCCACTGTAGATCCTATGTATTAAGGAGAGGGTTACAGTTCAAACATCATATGTTTATACATGCTCGTCATAAAGTGATATAAACCAAGTTGGTTTTCAATTTTTTTGGAGTTAATTAAATGCAAAATGTAATTAGAGATTAGCCTTTAAAAAATAAAAATGATATCTTTTTACCTTGTGATATTAACTCAACCGACAATAAATTTGAGTCTTTGGGAGTTCTTTTTAAAGTTCACCGGCGAATTTTGCAAGTCAACTGAAAATTTTCCTAACTCTTCTTTAAAACCCCTTCAATTAATCAAGGTACACATAAGTTGTCCCGAATAGGCATATGATCGTGTGAGAACTGAGAAGTAGAGTTAAGGCGAGAAGTGTAAAAAGAAATCTGAGCCATTGATCACTTTTTTTTAAAGGCATAGCGGCATCGAACCCACGAACGACTACCACGAACACACACACACACACGCCTCCCCGACGGTATCAGGCATCCAAGGGCGGCCCACTAATCCGCCGCTGTCCCGGCCCAGCTTACACTGGACCTAGAGCCCAACCACAGTCTATGACTGGGCTGGGAGGCAGCCCAGTCAAAGACTGCACCAGCCCAAGGACTGGATACTCCTCATGCCCTCAAATTGACTCCCCTTGGATTTGAACCCGAGTAGATTGGAATATCATCCACAATCCCCCCAGGATGTTACCGCCCTTGGGGAAACCAAGTGAGCTAGACATGATTCGTCTACCTACCCATGAACCGTGTTTTAGAAGGGAGTTGATCCGGTGCATCTCAGTGCATCTCATCTTAATATGCATCTAAGGGTGAAGATTTTTTTCTGTTTTTCACCTTTAACTCTCATTCTCACCGTAATCCAACCCGTCCTTTAACACCCATAACTATATAAAAAAAAGGCTGATTAAATTTTGGAATCTAACAAAGAACATTATTTATATAAAAATATAAATGGTGGTGGTCCGCCAAAAATAGACGATGCGGCGGTTATATGCGCGCCGGTGGGACCAACAACCTCCTCTGCTTCACCTGATTCATCTTCCTACACACACTCTCATCTTTTTTACTCCATTTTCACTCTCATTTCTTCACTCATAATTTTAGTTGATTTCTTCAGAATAACTTCGATCCAATTCGACAGAAAAAAATGCTGTGCAGAGGAAGAATCTCAACGATGCCTAGAAAAGCTGAATTAGTTCCGGTTCACCTGAATGTGTACGACCTTACCTCCATGAACCGATGTGCTCACTGGTTCGGAATCGGCGTCTACCACTCCGGTGTTGAAGGTTTGATGAATTGATTTCGATTTTGTAATTTGTACGACTTGATTTGATGAATTTTCAAAAAGTTGATTCGTAAATTAACAGAAGACTTACGTTGATTTTGAATGTTTGTAGTTCATGGAGTTGAGTATGCGTTTGGATCTCATGAAAATGAAACGACTGGAATAATGGAAGGAGAACCGAAGGAATGGAAAGGATTCACATTCAGGAAACAGATTCTGATTGGATGGACGGAGATGAGCTTGAGGGAGATCAGAGGAATCATGGAAGAGCTTGCGGAAGATTACAAAGGAACTTCGTATAATATGATTACTAGAAACTGTAATCATTTCTGCAATGATGCTTGTATCAGACTCACCGGAAAATCTATACCGAATTGGATTAATCGTCTCGCTAGATCTGTAAGATTACCGACTAATTTCATTTCTTCGATTCAATTCACGAGTTCATTTTTATGGTGATTGAGATTGCTGACAGTTTGCCGGCGATTTTTAGGTTTGTTGTTCAGTCGAATAATTTCCGGCGACGGCGAGTGTAAGTTCGAGTAAAGTTGGAATAGAAGACAACAAGGCGTATAAATGAAGTAAGTTTGTTCATTATCGTATTGTCAGAATTCAGAAATCAACGTTCTGGCATCAATTCCGGTTGATATGACCGGAAATCATGGAACCATAGCTCTTCTTCCTCCATCTTTCATTTTTCTTCCTCTTCCTCTTAATCTTACCAGATTCCAGCCTTGTTCTTCACTTTCATTTTATTTATGAATCATCTTGTAAAAAAGACCTACAGTTAAAATAATTCGTAATTCAAGTTAGGAATAGAATTTTTGTCAGAACTGATGCAATTTTAAATTGGATCACATATCTGTAACTTCGTCCGATATGTTTTCAGCTGAGTTCCAATTTTTTGAATGATTTTTAAAGTGTGGTTGATTTCAAAGACTTTATCGGTTTTTTAGTTAATTTCAAGAATTCTTTTTGGTTTTTAAGCGGAATTCCACCTTTAAAATGTCCCTTACACTTTTTAATATATACACCATTTAAAGCTTAATGCACCTTTCACACCTTAAAATAATTCTATTTACAAAAATAAGTTGAACTAGGGGAGGAGACCAATTCAAGCTGCAAGCTGATAAATCAAACTTAAAAACAAATTTAAGGAAAAATATCAAAGAAAAAGTTAAAAACATGTGAATATGAATAAACGGATAAAAAATAATAATAATATAAAGGTAAAAGTTAAAAAAAAAACCTAACGAACTATCCTGTTTTAAATGGTTAAGTTCTTAAACTATTTTTTAAATGAAAAACCCATTAAACTTTCTTATTTTGAATGATTAAGTTCTTGAACCATTGTTTTGAATGAAAAAACCATTAAACTTTCTCATTTTGAATGATTAAGTTCTTAAACATTTTTTTCAATAAAATAAACCATCAAACTTTAAAATTAGTTACTTACATTCTTTTAACCCAAGAAAAATATTAGTAACTAACTTGGAAAGTTTTAAAGTGAAAAACAAAACTTAAATCAGTTTTACCGTTCCTAAACCCTATGCAAGTCAAACTCCGAGCAAACATCGATACCATTCCCCCTCGCCATTCCTCGTCATCCCATCGTTGTATGTTTTCCATATCGTCTATCACGTTGCTGGCTCCTGCCATCGATCTACTCTTTCTGATTTTTTTTTTTTTACTTTAAACATTTCTAGTCGATTACAAATAGTTTTTTTGTTAAAAGAATGCATGTAACCAATTTTTAAAAGTTCGATGGTTTATTTTTCGAAAAATGTTCGGGGACTTATTCATTCAAAATGAGAAAGTTTAACGGTTTTTTCAATCAAAATGATAAAGTTTAATGGTTTTTTCATTCAAAATAATAGTTCAGGGATTTAATCACTAAAACATGGAAAGTTTAATGATTTTCTCATTCAAAAAAATAGTTTAAGAACTTAACCGTACAAAACATAATAGTTCGTTGGGCTTTTTTGAACTTTTACCTAATATAAATCAAATTAAGAGAAAAAAGTACCCGTTCTTTTTTATAACTTATTAACACCAAATTTCATTATATATTAAATATATTTTCGAGATTTTAAAGGTAAGGAATAGTCAGTCTTTCTCGTTTATAAAAATAGGGTTAGGTTCAAATGTGAACTCATTTTTGGTTGTGAACGTGAGGACGAATCTCAGCCACACATCTTCGGTTATGGTGGACGCGATCACGGAGGATTGACGCGATTCATGGGAGGGTGGAGATTATTAAAGGAGGGAACTGCGTCAGCCCACCTTTATTGACCGGATAAGTGGCTGAGATTCGTCCTCACGTTCACAACCAAAAATGAGTTCACATTTGAACTTTCCTCTATAAAAATATAGTTAATCACATCCCTTTGAATCAAAACATCTAATAGTTTAAATCTATTCTTACATTCTTAACATTTTTACCATTCTCATTTACACCTCCATAATCCGATGTATTCTACAATGTGAAAACTGCACGTTTATTGATATTTGTCGGCTTCAATTTTTCAAAAACTGTGCATTTATGGATATTTGTCGGCCTCTCGAGAGTGTTCGTTGTACACCACCCTCTGAAGCACCCACACCAAACCCTAAAATCACAGTATCCCAAAAACAGATGGATGTAGATTCGAATTCGAACCCAAGAACTCAATCGGATTCCCACATCCTTACTGCTAAAACAATTCAGTAGAAGAATAACATTAAAATTAACTAAATCTATATTGAAATATCATATGATCACAACCAATATGAGACTGAGACGTTACATATTGAACACAATTAGAACATAAAAAAGGAACCCAAAAGTGGACATAAAGCGTGACCACAAAACCCGTATGCACAAAGCTGAAAATTGAAAATTTCAAGTCACTATCCTATGTTGAACATCCACGTGTTTTTTACTGCTTTAGCCTAACAGGTAAGGAGGTGGACATCATGACAGAAACATCTGATGATGATATAGGAGGATCAAGCATATTTGAGTCTCTTGGATGGACCTTGGTCAAGGATCGGGTCAACGAGAGGAAGTTTGGGGTCCGCTTGTTCCGTTTCAGGGGCTTGCTCTCCTTCGGCGGTTGTTGGTGGTGCGTAACCCTCTGGGAACGGCGGTGGTTGAGGTGCAGGTGGAAGCTGTACACCAAGTTAGGTTCGATACAAAAGAAAATCAGTTAACCAAACCAAACAAACCCAGTAAGACGGATTACAAGAGAATGCAAGGAGTCTAAGAGCATCTCCAACAGCTATGCTATAATTTTTCTATAATAGAGTATGAAAAGTCAAAATCTCTAAAAAAAAATTGCATCCAACTCCAACAGCTACTCTATTTTAACAATTATAACTTAACTATATTAATAAAATATTCAATAAATTTAATATAATATTATTTCTCTCTCTCCTAGACATTTAACATCTATAGTTTTAATTAGTTGAATATAATTAAAATAATATTTCTCTCTCTTCTATATAGTTTTAGAGATTTCTTTAAATTTAGTGATTTTTATACTCTCTTCTTTTTTCTCTATTTTAGCATAGAGGATAGCATAGCTGTTGGAGCAACAAAAACGATAAAATCCATTTTTTCTCTATTTTAGCATAGCTGTTGGAGATGCTCTAAGAAACTTCCTATTCCTATCAAAAGATACCATAACAATAACATATACGAGGATTGGGTTCCGATGAGAATGAAAGTTATGGTGAGAAGTGTGGGAAGGGATCTCCACCCTTAGATCAATCCTAATTGAAGATCAACAGTAATGAGATGTACCAGATCAATTCATATTGAAAAATAAAGATAAGGTCCCGGTTTACCTTGCGTTGCAAAGAGGCAAGAATGTGATCTACCCGCTTAACTTCCTTAAAGTCAATAGTCTCCTTAGCAGCCTTCGGTTCAAGGGACACACCCTCGTTCTCCGGGTCCACTACATCATACATATATATATATATATATATATATTAATAAGTGAATTGCCAAAATAACTACAATAAGAAGAAAAGCTACATAATAAGAGCTCGAATAACTTTTTCAATATAAGGCTCAAGCTCGAGTATTTTTTGAGTTATCGAGCTCGATGCTCGTTTATCAGTTTATGGGCTAGCACTCACGATCGATTTAACTAAACTTGTTTATTGGCTCAAGGTTGATAAATCTTATATTTTTATAGTATTATTTATGAACATATTAGCATGTTCGGCTCGAAAAAGTGTATGCTCGAATGGCTCGGCTTGGCTCAACTAAAAAATTCTAATCGAGTTTTGGAACGAGCGGAGTCAAACATTGGTGTTATGATGCCCGGCTTGTTAAGTTACCAAAATAACGGTCTACATTACTATTTTAGTTTGTCCCAAAATAACGGTCTACGTTACTATTTTAGTTTCGTCCCAAAATAAGTGTCTACTTTCCCATTCTCCCCTTAATTATGAGAGAAAGAAAATATCTCTCTCTATAATTAAGAGTAAAATTGTCCTTTCGTTAATTAAAAAATTTACTAATTAAACATTCCTAAAACTGTGTGCATTTTTTATTGTGGACATTTATTTTGGAATAGAGGGAGTATATACTTAAAAAATGCCAAATGCCAAATGACAAACTTACCATACCCAATCTTCTCCAACTTTGAGGCTGCGGTGGTGAACGCCTTTGATATATGATACAAAGCTCGACCCTGTTTATATATAACCAAATTTAAACAAAACTTGGTAACACAATTTATGCTTATAAAACTCGGCTATCAACATTCTTGGTCAATAGGAACGTATTACGTATCGTGCCAACCTTAATACTCCCTTCGCCCAAAATTAGTGTCCATATTTCTATTTCAGTTTGTTCCAAAATAAGTGTCTGTTTACAAAAGTAAGTGCCTACTTTCCAATTCTAACCTTGATTATGAGATGGAGAAATTCATTACTCCCTCTATTATTAAAGGTAAAATTGTCATTTAGTTAATTAAAAAGTATAATAACTACGTGTTTCTAAAATTTTGCGTCTTACCTTTACCAATGTAAGAGCAGGGCAAATTTATCATGGAAGGAACATGCCATATATACATAGGGCCAGGTTCAGTGGAAAACCGCAAAAAAAGGAAAAACTAAGTACACTCTAATAATCGTGCATCTACACGGTATGCATACGTGCATAAAAGAAATTTTTCAATGCATACGTGCATAGAAACCTTGGGGGGTCATTAGAGTGTTCCTCATTTTTTGGGGGGTTTTCCCTTGAACATCACTCAATCACTCACTCTCTCTCTCTATATATATATATATATATATATGTGTGTGTGTGTGTGTGTGTGTGTGTGTTTGAACCACGAGGAATGAGAGGGAGCATATATTTCCCATTATAAACTACTTGTTCCGTCCCAAAATAACCGTTCACAACGAAAAAGACACACAGTTTTAGAAATATGTGATCACTACACTTTTTAATTAAATAAATGTCAATTTTACCCTTGATAATAGATGAAGCAATGAATTTCTACGTCTGATTAAGGGTAAAATTGGAAAGTAGACACTTACTTTTGAAAGTGCACACTTATTTCAGGATAAACTAAAATAGAAATGTAGACATTTATTTTTGGAAAGGCTGGAGAGTACAAAATGAACAAATGAGGGAAGAAGCACATACAACCCGAGCTGCAAAGACATTGCAAAGTTGAGGCGCTTGGTATATTGAACCATCTAGCACGTAGTATGTAAGCATTGGAGTGACTTTTTCAGGACCATCCCTCTTTTGTTTACGCATCACAAAAAGATGGGGCTCCATAACTTCGCTCACCATAAACTCTATTCCTGTCATTTTACTATATAAATAAGAGTCAACAATCTCGTTCTTACTCCAAAATTTGTATAAAAGCAAAATAGCGCGTATTATCTATATTGTTTTAATACTAATTTAGTAATTTTTGCTTGAAAAAGTGAGTACAACCTCATAAACCATTATGAACTAACTTAGGTCCCTTTCGGTTTGTGGGATTGGATTGGATTTGGAATTGAATTCTATTCCAATACCATCTTTGGTTTGAAAGATTTCCTGGATTTCAAATCCCGGGATTTCATTGAAATCCCACAAACATAGGATTTTGAAATCATTTGGGGGCGCTTGTATTTCGTAGGATTGTATGTAATAATGTTTTAAAAAATATTAAAAACATGTGTTTTGTAATAATCAATTAATAAAAAGGCAGTTTAATTAATTACAAATCACACCAACGCTTCCAAAACTATTTCAAACCAAATGCCCCCTTAGGGTCCGGTTGGTTTGACGGAATGTTAGGGATTTAGATTTCGTGGAAGGATTTGGAATCGGAAGAAGGTGAAAACTTTGGTGTGTTTGGTTTGTAGGATTTGGAATGGAATGGAATTGGATTCCATTCTTTATAAATAATTTATAAAAATAATAAAATTAACTTTTTATTAAATGATTATCACAAAACAAGTGTTTTTAACATATTTTAAAACATTATTACAAATAAATCTTCTGAAATCCTGCGAAATACAAACTAACCCCCATGGAATTTCTAAATCCCATGTTTGTGGGATTTCAATTCCGGACTTTCTTTTAAAACAAACGGGGGGTTGGAACGGAATCCCACTCCAAATCTCACCAAATCCAGCAAACCAAACGGACCCTTATGATTCTGGAGAGAACCACTTCAATGAACAATGCCCACACGCACCTCAAAAAATGATATAATTTATAGAAAAACACATAAACCCACATGCAACAAGATATAAAACACATATAAATAGTAGCATTCCTAATGATGGAAAACTAAATGGAACCAAAAAAAAACTTACGATAGATGAGAGATGTCTAGGGGATGAATTGAGCGCATCCTGAGTTGTTCATTGTTGCATGTGTAATCATAGAAAGGCGAAAGTGCAAAGTAATCAAACACAAGGTTGCGATCCAATGGGTAAGTGTTCAACCACAATTGATCCCTGAAACATATTCCGGTCATGTCTGTCCCTGGCGTTGGTGGAGCCGCCGCTGCGGCATTTCCATCGAAATTAGCATTCCCGGGGGGTGGCAACATGGGTGTGGCCGCCATTTTACTTAATTCCGAGCTTTATAGAGGCTACTGCAAGCAAAAGACAATAGCGTATTTACTTAGTGTTGTGATAACAACTATAACAAGTTAATCATGACAAGAAAACCAGAGGTGTAATACATATGTGGATATATTGAACTATGCTTAAGTGGTCACATTGAAATTAGGGTTATGAATTAATGTAGTTTAACCAAGGTAAATGCTTGATCCCCTCAGGATTAGAGTTCAATTATATATACATACATATATATATATATATGTAGGGTTGGGTTCCGGTGAGAAGTGAAGTTATGGTGAGAAGGGATCTCCACCCTTGGATGCACATTAGGGTGAGATGCATCGAGATGAGATACACCGAGATGCACCGGATCAATCCCCATATCAAGCGATTCATGAGTGGGTTTGAGATTAAAAGTGATCAACGGTCAAGATCCCTTCTTACGCTTCTCACCTTAAATTCACTTCTCACATGATCTTATGCTTATATATGTATAGGCATAGGATCGTGTGAGAAGAAGAGTTAAAGGTGAGAAGTGTAAGAGGAGATCTGGACCATTGATCACTTTTAATCTCATACCCAACCATGAATTGCGCTTTAGAAAGGAATTGATCTGGTGCATTTCGACGCACCTCATCTCTGTGCATCCAAGGATGGAGATCCCTTCCTACGCTTCTCACCTTAACTATCCTTCTGACCGGAACCCAACCCTATATGTGTATATATATATATATATGCTTGTTCAACACAAGAGAGTTTGTAATTCTTTAGTCAATTTATTTGGATTGTGTTTGAATTTTGACTGGCTTCAAAATTAAGAGTTGGTGGTTCTGTTTTCTTTGGATTGGACTAGTCTTACGAGTCATATTCTCTCCCACATGGTTAATTCACATGAAATCCATCACCTTTGCCCTTCAAATTTTCTATTTCCATTAGGTTTGCACTGCACATTAGTTGGTTGATACCCACATTTAGGACAAATGATGTGTGTGTGTGGCTTATCAACAAATGACTTGCCACCAAAGGGTCATTGGCCAAACGGTATCTGGGTTACCGGGAGATCCCAACCTCCTTGGAAGTCAAGGATTCAAGCCTTACCAAAGGTGAGTGTGAACTAGTTTTTCTATATATAAATATTATATACTTAAAAGAAACTTTCTTGGCTAATTACACAGGAGGTAAACAAATCATGTGGGAGGAAATATGAATAATACTAGTACAAAGCAAACATAACAATTAACAGACAAAATGTCAAACACCTTCTGTGCATTCCAACAAGATACTAGCAACTCTTAAATGTCAAAACTAAACACAATCCAACTAAATTGACTAGAAATACAAATTATCTTGTGTTAAACAGGCGTTTATTTATAATTGAACTTAATCCTATGATGATTAGGTATTTTACCTGGCTTGAAGTATATTAATTTCAGTAAGATAACCCTAATTTCAATGTCAAAACCAATCATAAACAAAAAAAAATGTCTAAATAAGACTAAATTACAAATCTCATTGCTGGAAACACATAGATATACAAAATTGGATTTGAATGGGAGGAGAATTTAGGGGTTTACCTGGCTTCAACTTTGTTAAGAAATTTCACAGACGCATCGAAAGTCAGATTCTTGGAGAGGAAATAGGAATTGGAGATTAGAAGAAATAAATTTAAGGGTTAATAAGGCTTATTTTATGAAGAGAGAATATATGCCGAGAGATGAAGCTGATCGATTAAGAGGGTGAAGTCGGGAGCCACAGAGATGAAGCTGATCGATTAAGAGCGTGAAGTCGGGAGCCGAGAGACGCAGTGGCAGAGCCGCGAGCCGAGAGAGGGCTTGGATGGTGATTTAGGTTTCTTTTTATCCGTTAACTTATAAACGTAGTTGTCAACAAACATTAAGGCTATGTTTGACGAAATTAACTAATAAGGTACCTTATTATTTATAAGGTAGCTTATCAAACCCTTACTGTTATTAACTTATCAATAAGGTACCTTTATAAGGTACCTTATGTCCAAACAACTACACTAAAAATAAGGTACCTCATAAGGTGACTTATAAGTCGCCTTATTTTTACCAATGCCTAAAACTTCTTCTCGACATAAAGTTGTGTTTCGGATTGCTTATTTGAAACATATTTTTTTAAATTTATCAACTTAAACGATGACAAGATAAGTTTAGGATTAAAACGGTAAATTGGTTTTATAAGTTATAAGTTGGTTTTGATAAGTTAAAAAAATTTAACTTACTAAAAACTCATTTTTACCGGTTCCCCACCGGTATAAGCACTTTTCTTTTTTTGCATCCAAACGCTCAAAAAAGTTTTTTACCGGTTTCACACCGATATAAGTCAATAATTTGTTTTTACAAGCAATCCCAAACACCCCTTAAGATGGATTGTTGTTTGATAATAACAAAAACTATAATTTTAGCCTTTATGGTTGAACGAAAATATATCATTTGATAAATATTTGACATTTGATAAATATATTTGGTGTAACGTGTGGATGACAATTTCATCCTATTTTGTCAAAGCTACAATAGTATTTAGCTTTTGCCTTGTGTAACTGAATAGTTGTTTATGTAGTATAAATACTCCATTATGTAGAAGTTAAAAGACACACTTCGATATAGTTTGCGTATTGGAGTATTCTTCTCCATGCCTTATATACCGGTTTCCTTGTTTTAACAAATAACTCATATTTTTGGACTGGACGGTGATGGTAAACAGGGTACTCCTGGGCCAATAACCCTTTGGTTATTTTGTTACATTCACCATGCAGGTGCGGTATTTTACAAAAAGAAAAAAAAACTAACCCAAAGAGAACTGGTTGGGTTCAGGAGCGAACCCAATGTATATGGTGGCAAAGGTCACCACTTCATTCCTTCATTGTAACGTAAAAATGTTGTAAACGGTGTCATTGTATTATAATGATGTGTGCCAATATTTTGAAACTACAATAATAACACAAGGTTGTAATGACAAAGTTGGCTTGGACGGCTTTTTTCCATGCCAGGTGTGGGTTCGAATCCTGTTTCAATCATTTTTCTTAGTTTTTATCTTTTAATTTCAGATATATTATGTTTCTAAAAAACAAATTGCAAAAAAACTCAAACACGAAACCTCATATATAAAAAAATAAGGAACTAATCAACAAACAAATGATAATTTTTTGCAAAATATGCATAGCATCATTTCTTCTAATCAGATGGTGTCACCACTCCGAAAAAGTTTCTAGATCCGTTTCTGGTCAGATTTGTTTTAATTTTTTTTTGAAAGAAAAGACCATAAGAAAGGTCAAACAATATACCTCTCTTTGTATAAGCATTGTAATAAACCTATATATAATGTTTTTTGGTGTCTACATATTCATTTCTTATAATCAAATGACGTCACCAAAAATGTATTTTCCGGGTCCACTCCATATAAGTCGAACACAAATACGAGTTACAATCATTCTAAATTCCTCATCACAATCATTAATTACAAAATTTTGGCTCACAAATGGTGTCTAGAAAAAAGAAAAGAAAAAAACAATACAAGATGAAAGAAAGAAGCCTTCTTCTTTTTGTAGGCAAATATATATTCGGCTTTTGCATTAAGACGATTTTGTGTAATGTTTACGAGGCTGATTCCATAAGATGCAAGGTAAAATGTGATATTGCGGATTGTAAATCGCACGAAAGAAGGTCTTCAGGGATGGGGGAGTCGAAGATGGTATCGAAACAGCTTAACTTAACCTCGGTGGTGGACCCCACGCCAGAATCGGCTACGAGTAAATCACTAATCTCCTCTGCCATCTTTGCATACACCATTCTGAGAGACAAAAATATCGTTTTTAAAGACACGTTCATCCTCAATTCATAACAAGTATATAGCATCTACTTTATATAGTCCGTGTGTGTGTATGTGTATATATATAGGAAAGTTCAAATGAGAACGCAAATTTGGTTGTGAATGTGAGGACAAATGAGAGCGTGACGCGTGTCATATTCAGACCGAACAATGAACGAAAATATTCAGACTACATTCAGTATTATTCCGTCTGAATATTTTCCTTTCATTATTAAGTCTGAATATGACACGTGTCGCGCTCTCATTTGTCCTCGCATTCACAACCAAATTTGAGTTCTCATTTGAACTTTCCTATATATAATATATATATACATATGTCATCACACAATATAAAGAGAAATATCTTTTGCAAGTACCTGGCATCAATAGGCAAGCTGCTTTCCCAGACTGCCAAAGACCCTTTCAAGCGACTAAAGAAGTCTCTACAGGCATCGTTTTTGTTCTCAAGAGAAACCTGTAAACAAAAGAGTACAAAAGTTGCATGTAAATCATCGTCACTCTGTAAAATGCTCTTGAAAGGATGATACTAAGTGGTCCATATTTCTATTTTAGTTTGTCTCGAAACAAGCGTGTACTTTCCAATTCTACCCTTAATTATGAGATGAAGAAATTCATTACTCACTCTATCATCAAGGGCAAAATTGTCATTTAGTTAATTAAAAAGTTTAATAATTAAAATTTTATAAAAGTATGCCTTTTTCATTGTGGATATATATTTTGGGACGGAGAAAATAATATACAACACACCAAAGTAATAGGATAGCCCAATAACTTCAGACTCAACTTAAAACCATGGTGGAAGTTATTGGTAGCCCACAACTTGAGGCTTATAAGGAGCTCATAAAACCCATTACATGGGACGAGTTGTTACATAATAGTTATTTTTTTTATAAGTTGGTCGATTAGTTTGATTTTTTATTTGATCATATTCTCGGCTCTTTTAGTTTTGTTTCATCGTATTCTTGGATCTTTACTCGAATATTATCATTGTTGCTCAAGCTTAACACAAAAAAATCTACAATGAGCTAACAGCAGCATGAAGAAAAAAAATCAGGCTGTTTCTTTTTTTCAACTAATAACTCGCAGCCTATAAATTATAATCATTTTTGAAGCATATACATACATACATATATATAGGGGAGGGTCCAAATGAGAACTCAAACTTGGTTGTGAACGTGAGGACAAATGAGAGCGTGACACGTGTCATAGTCAGACCGAATAATGGAGGAAAATATTCAGACTGAATGTAGTCTTTGTCCTCATGTTCACAACCAAATTTGAGTTCTCATTTGGACCCTCCCCTATATATATATATGTATATATATATATATATCAGAATTCAGAAAGAGCTTCATACCAGTTCAGTCATTGTATCGTCATCTTCCTCCAAAGAACTTCTAAGTGTATAAAACGATATATAAATTCCAGCTCCCAAGTCCCAATTCTCGATTTCGGATTTATGGTCTTCCATAGAAGTCGCAAGCCTCCATATCTCTGAGTGTTTGCCTGGACCATGACGATTGTTAATAAACAAATTTTGCTACTAACGTTTCATATTTTAATGCATTTAATGTTACGCACTGTATTATTCCTTTCCATCCCAAAATAGATGTCCACAATAAAATAAAATAAAGCACCCAATGTAAGAAATACGTTATTGTTACACTTTTTTATTAACTATATGACAATTTTACTCTTAATAATAGAGGGAGTAATGAATTTCTCCATCTCATAACAAATAGTAGAATTGGAAAGTAGTCACATTTGAAAGTGCATGCTTATTTTGGGAGAAACTAAAATAGAAATGCAGTTTCAGAAAGGCCATCATCTTTCTAATAATTATTCTCCGCCCCAAATTAAACATCCACAATGAAAAAGGCACGCAGTTTTAGAAATGTACGAGTATTACACTTTCCAATTAACTAAATGACACTTTTACCCTTAAAAAGAGGGGCTAATAAATTTCTCCATCTCATAATTAAGATTCGAAAGTAGACACTTACTTTTGAAAATGAATACTTATTTTGAGACAAATTAAAATAGTAAATGTGGACACTTATTTTAGGACGGAGTGAGTATTAGCAAGTAACCTGTTGGGTTCAATTCAAAACAAACATTCAATATGTACAAAAAAAAAGTTTGTCCTTTTGGTTTATAAACCATGCATCTAAATTCTAATTATAGATAAAGAAGCCATGTAACTTGCTATTGCTATGCATGCATATAAACATCTTGACACATGAAGCTCTAGGACTCGCAGATCTATATGGTAAAGACAGCCGATAAGACTTGCACCAAAGTACGAAGAATGAATAATCAGACGAGATTAGTATATAATTTTTTTTATTTTTTATTTTTTATTTTTTATTTTTTTGAAAGGCAAGATTAGTATATAATTGATAGGCCCTTACCTGACAAGAACAAAGAATGGGCAACCGAAGATATGAAGGTTGAATGTGCTTTTTGCCAAAAAGAACATCCAAGATAGTGTTCAAGGGCCTTAAAAGAATCTCTGTAGTAAGCATGATATACTGCCTGTGGAAATGAAATAAGATAATGTCATTAAAAAGAACTGTGATTATTACACCTTTTAATTAACTAAATGACAATTTTACCCTTAATAACAGATGAGGTAATGAATTTCCATATCTCATAATTAAGGGTAGAATTGGAAAGTAGGCATTTACTTTTGAAGGTGGACCCTTGTTTTGAAACGTAGCAGAGGGAGTAATAACCAAGAGGTTGTTTGGTTGGTTTTCCGTTAAGTCATGTATGGATAAAGCTGTCTTTGTAGATTAATCTGTTTGCATAGATTGAAAAGGTTTTTCATAGATGGAAGGAACGTGTTTTTAAATTGGGATAGACAGGTTTGGAAGAAAAAAAACTTGGTTTTCTATATAAAGCTTACTGAATAAGCAACTTTATATATCATTAAGCCACTACCAAACAGCCATGTATAGCTGATCAAATAAGCTGCGAGTCTCATTAAGCTAGTTAAGCTGCTAACAAACGGACCCTAAGCCCTAAATGAGTTTTAGATCAGATTCAAAAGTTCAAAGCTTATAGCAACAGCCAAAAAGATGAGCAACATAACAGTAAAGTGAAGAAGACTAATGAGGTTTTTATTCAAATATTTGTCTAACATATATATAGAGGAAAGCTCAAATGTGAACTCAAATTTGGCTGTGAACGTGAGGACAAACGAGAGTGCGACACGTGTCTGAATGTAGATTATTCAGACTGAATAATCAAAGAAATATCCAGACTGAACAGTCTGAATAATGCTTATTCAGACTGAATAAGCATCATTCAGACTGAATAAGCATCATTCAGACTGAATAAATACTATATTCAGTCTGAATATTTATTTGATTATTTAGTCTGCATATGACACGTGTCACACTCTCATTTGTCCTCACGTTCACAACCAAATTTGAGTTCTCATTTGAACCCGCCCCTATATATATATATATATATAATAGAAAGCAACTCACCAAGGCCTCATGCAACCAAGCTGATGGAATTCCCAATTCCTCAATAAACTGGCGTTGTTTCTCTTGAGCACTCCACGTTTCACAATACTGAAACAATATCTCCCTAATAACACGAGCTTGCAAATACGAATAATCATCACGATACGGCATATGGAGCACAACATAAATGGCCCAATGACAGTGTCCTAAGGATAACAATTGGGAAACAAATCCCATATCAAGAACATGAAGATCATCGGAACTAAAAGTGCCAACCGCTTCTAAAACTGCCCGTTGATGCCAAATCATATGGTGATCAAGTGGATCGTGAGTTGAAGAAAAAGCACTAAACATAGTCTTCAAGATGCTAAATTCTTTTTCTTCATTAGCGTGAAGAAGCATAAGATAATACGCAATATCAAAACGGTTTCCAGGGCTCCAACTTATATCACCATTTTCTACCAACCCTTCGTCTATATAAACAGGAACAGGATATGGGGCCCGCCCATCTTCTAGAAGCCGCTGATAGCTTTGGAAAATGGAAGTCAAATCAGAATTGGTTGGAAGGTGGTACCACATTAATAATCCTAAAAACCGTTTCCAGTCTATATCCATATCACCTAAAGCTCCATGAATATTACCAGCAAGCAACTCAAAAAGCCTTATTCTGTCCTTCTCGATAAAATTGAAATCTAGACCGTTGGTTTTCCAAAGATTAAGTTGTCGATCGATATCGTTACGATTGACAGTGGACCCACCAGCTTGGCTCAGTAAACAAGCGAGTCTTACATCTCCCTTAGAAGCAGATAGTTCTACAGCTCCATCAAGTTGACGGCCGGTTAAAAGTAGAAACAAATGTTGTAGATCATTTGAATCATTTAAGGAACTTATTTCATCTTGTACACGGTGGCAGACACTTTCTTGTAACCAGTAACTAAATTCCGCTCTTCGAATCAAAGGGAGTGCTTCATCATCAGCATCTAATGAACTTCCCTTTGAGGAAAAAAGAACCTTTATCAGTTCCCAAACTAGCACTTGGTGCATTAATACCACACGAGCCGAAGAAGATAATCCGGGTACTTCCAATTGTTTCTCGATAATTCCTATATAGCTTCGGCATACACGCGAAAGGGTCAAACGGTCAAAGACAAGTTTCTGAACTTTAATCTTATTATATGAATCAACCATAACTTCCTTTGTTTCGTGATTTATTTCTTTATGATAGTTTAATGGAGAATCAAAACATAAATCAATAAGTTCTTCGCGTACTTTGTTATTTTCATCTCTGACGACATTATCAATCGCAACTTTTTCTAAGTTTATAGTAGAAGAAAGTTCACGTTTCTGAACACTATTGCCAACAGTAGAACCACAGTGAAGAAGAAGACCATTTGGACCCCATGCTATACCAAATGACCTTCCCATGAACAATGCTGAATCAACTAAGTTCCGAGAATAGCTTCTTGTTACGGGTGTTTCCTTAAGTTCCAGTTTAAACCCTTGGACTTTTGTGATTGTCAAAGGAAGTCCTTTGTTTTTTTGGGTCATTAAAATCGACCCATTAGGGCTTGAAGCAAAACTACCCGGATTGTATTCAAGTAAAGCTAGTGGAGTTTTCCGAATTGCTGGTGGGCTGGATCTTTGCACTGTTTTGCTAGAAGCATTCTGTATAGGAGATTTCATATGTGAAAACCCGTCTAATTCCTCATCCTCTTCTTCCTCGGTGGGAAACATCATCATTCTCATTTCCTTCATTCTAACAGGATCGAGACCAAGATGTGAAGGAAGGGAATGAGAAAGTAGACGTGGGTCCACTAAGGCACGTTCTTCATCAAGATCAGAACCATCACTATCGTTCATCGTAGCTGGTTCTTGAACCTCTGCATCCACGTCATCCATTGCAACATCTTCCTCTTCTTCATCACTCAGACCAAATCTACTAAAATGGTGAACCGAGAATTTCCATTCTTTTTTATTTGGGTCAAAAGAAATAAACTCTGCTCCTTGTCTGTCTGCACTCAGCCGCAACTTCTCTATCACTTCACCTTCACGGCTGAATGAGCTTATTTGTAACACTAAAGTTACTTCAGCAGCTTTGTTAAGTCCCTTACCAACTACAGGTTTAGCGGTTTCATCTTCATAGACAACAATCTCATGCCTTCTGAACTTTATAATCTGGTCTAAATCTAACCATCTGACATCAGTTTCCCCCAAGAACCTGACAGTTCCATAGCCATGTCTACCAACTGTAAAGTTTTGAACCCGGCTGCAATGCCCTGGATCCATGAGTTCCCTTACGGCTAATTCACTCAAAGAAGGTTCCGTGAAATAATCAGAAGCTTGTAGAGTAGGCAAGAAAGTTTCAATCTCACGTGAAACTGAACAAGCTAAAGAACCATTATCGGCATCCAAAATTACTTTTCTTTTCTTGAATTGAGATTGAGAAACAAGAGACTGACGAAATGAGTCTAGAGGATCCAAATCAACACCCATTTCAAATTATTGTTTACTGTACCCAAGTTATTCGCCAGCAAGTTCTTCAAAAGCTCCTGATCCAACACATTAAGAAAAAAGATATGAGAACAACAGGATGAATTTTGTCAGAATATCACATGATATAATTCTTGTGAGGAGGGATGGATAACGGCCGAAGTCCTTCATAGATCCAAATAAATAATCACCCTGTTTACAGGCAATGCGTAGCACCCAAGACTGATCTGGATGGTTAATACAGTAGATAAGCTCAAAATTTACTTGTTGAAAGGGTGTCAGTTGAATTGACTTAGACTTTGGGGATTCAAATAGCTATTGAATATAAACGTTTAACAAGTGTTACAAATAGAATATCCTAGTAATAGATGTGCTGAAAAACGCATATCAATTTGCGTTAAGAAATCCCAGTCATGACATCAATCACCTACGTGCGGCTCTCTTTCTGGAAAGAGGGAGTACCGCTAAAAAAATGTAGTCCATTTTGCAAGTTGATATGCATTTTGCAGCAAAATGTCACCGGGAATCCAAGATATTTTTTAGGGTAGATATAAACATTTAAAAAAATCACTTAGCAATTCAGATATCCATTTTTTTTACCAAATGACATGATCTTTGAGCAAATCACAAGCCCAAATTCATCAATAAAACACTCCATTTTTACTTATCGTATGATAACTTTGGTACTTTAGTATGTCATACCGTTTGCATTAGAAAGTTGTGTACATAATACTTTCATTACCACCAGTATATAATATAAACTTCTGATAGAGAGCTGGGATGGCACTTAGATTGATTAACTAACCAAATTTCAAGAACCCTAGATTGATTGAACAAATTAACATCAATAAGACAGCAACTAAGGTTAAGAAACTCAAAATAAGCTATGAAAATTAACAGATACAACGCAAATCTAGGGGAAAAACATAGGTCAGGAGTCAAAATCAATTACTCAAATGTAGAAACTCAAAAGAAACAAACATAATCATGTAAACATAATCATATAACATCATTATAAGTAAAGAAATTAGGGCAAATTTCTAATCTCAAATTTAGGGAAAATTTTGAATTTGAGTAAGGATTTTGGGACAAAACCTGAATGAGAGAGTGAAGGGTCGAAAGAAGTGGCCTGAGAAGCCGAGAGTGAGAAGTCGGCGTTGGCTCTCCCGGCGCTGTTTGTGTTTTAAAATGTGAACTCCCCTCGTTCTCTTTTAAGAAAAATCAAATATTACAATTTTGGTCCTCCATCTTTGTGTTTTTGTTTAATTAATGCATATTTCATAAATTATCCCTCTTGTACATTTGGTATTCGAGGATATAATTTATACTATATTATAAAGCATTTGACCAAAAACTCTTAAAAACAACCTTTTAAGCTTTAGGTACAACTATTTAATGTTAATTACTTAATTTTCAAAATTACAAGTAATTATGCGTAAGTACAACTTATTAAAACTTTATTTTTGAATTCCTGTAACTAACTGCAGATAATCATCATCCAAAATACAGGATAAACATTTAATTTTAAATATAAAAAATCTAAAATATAATTAAGATAATCATTGAGTTATAACAGAAAACTTAATTATTATCATTATAAAATGTTATATTATTAAACCAAAAATAAATTATTTTGTTATTAAACATAATTATATTATGATAAAAAAAATTGGATTAAAGAAATGAACATTAAAATCGTTTTCTTAAAACCACATAAAAGCATACAAAAATTAAAATAAAACCTAAAATCGAGATGTATCTCGCTGCATTGCACGAGTACCCTTCTAGTATAACATAATGGAACAATTGTTCAACTTTCAGTAAAACATAATTAAACAGGGATCTGTAAAATTTGAATAATCCAAAATTCGAACCCGAATCGGAAATAGCGTGTTTGTGCAGAAGTCGAATACCTCGAAATCCGAAAATCTGAAACTGGATTTTTG
This sequence comes from Silybum marianum, assembly GCA_036898165.1. Classification (NCBI taxonomy): domain Eukaryota; kingdom Viridiplantae; phylum Streptophyta; class Magnoliopsida; order Asterales; family Asteraceae; genus Silybum; species Silybum marianum. The sequence continues at coordinate 35,044,906 of CM072535.1, forward strand.
GATGGATATTTTGGGTTCAGGTTAGGTTTGATTTTTGGTCACCCGAAACGTCTGAAAAACCGAAATATTTATACATATATATTTTAAATATTATATAAATATATTTATTTATCAAATTATTTTATGAAAATCTTATATTATAGTGAGTCGAAATGTTTTATAATTTTTAAAGTTACTATCAATTAATTGAATTCATCTTCAAGGCCAACCCAAATCCAAAGCCTAAAGTTCGGGTCTTCGTTTCCATATATGAAAGCCGGCCGGGTTTTTTATTTGTCCATGCAAACCCGCCTGCCCGCCCATGTACACCTCTATAGTTGAATATGACATAATGAGTTGTTTATATATTTTGACTAATTTATGTTATCTATTAAAGCATAATAAACTAAATGTTCTTATAACATGATATATGATCTGAAAGTTTTGTCAAAATAAATGAAATGACTCCAAGATAAAAAGTTTATATAGTTTTGAAATTTTATGTTATACATTTTCTATATTATTTTAAGTTATATTGATGTTTTAGGCTTTAATTTTAAATTATATTTATAAAATATAAGTCTGGTCCATTTAGTTCCATGGAGTGGGGTGAAACAGATTTGTTCCACCTTGTCCATGTTAGGCATTAAATAGTGATCCAACGCAAAATAACTTTAAGATGAATAATTTTCAAGTTTGGTGCACCTTTACCCTAACTATTTCTTAAATAGTATTTCGGAGTACCTCTTAATCTTTAGCCGGTACACTTTTTGGTACACAAAAAAAATCTCGTTACAATTTTAGATTGAGCAGTGCATTGATCTGCTTCCAACCTAGGGGTGTCAATTTTCCATCAAGATACATCAACAAATTACTGTACTAATCGTACCAATTTAGTTGATACCAATTGTACCAACTATTTAAATTGGTTGGTACGCAATATTAGAAGTTGTGTATCACGACATTACACAGTTTTCTGGCTTATTTGTTTAATTGTTAAGTTTAATTAGTAACACAACATATTTTGATTTTAAGGTATCTTGTTTTAAACCTTGTTAAATTATTATACAGGTGGATATAAAAATTTGATTGAAGTCATTCACCTAATCCTAACAACCTTGGTAACACGTTCATGCCTTCATGGTCCAGTGACGTTTCTTAATTGCTGTTTGTAACAGACTATTAGTTAATGTTTGTATTATATGAAAATTATTTGAATGTTTATATAGGTATGGATACGGGATACAACACATATCAACATGTCATACGAATGCTCGATAGTAAACATGTCAATTTAAATAAATTTATAACTTCAACTTTTGCGATGTTGGTACAATAGCATACGAATATGTACCACTTGAAAAAAAAAAGTTAAACCACAAGGGTGGTGTCTCGATTGGTTTGATACTGGCTCAAAATGTCAAAAGTGTTTGAAGGTCCCATATTTGAATTCGATAACAAATAAAAATTCTCTTGTGGTCACAGAGATTCAAATGCATGACTCTGGCCTACTCGTGAAGCGGGTGGCCACCCTAGGATTAATCTGCTTTCATAGCGGGTTGGATACCCAGATTAAAAAAAGCTAGTACCAAGTAGAGGTGGTCATTTGCGGGCATGGGCCGGGCCTATGTTGTTTTTCTTGTCTAACGGGCTTAATACAACAAACTCAATCCCTTTTTTACGGTCTTAAAAACTTGCCTTTACCCGCCCAATAAATGGGCCGGGCTTGCCCATGGGCTAACCGGCCTAAAAATCTTTTTATGTTTCTAAGAAAACAAACTTATATAGAGATGGTGTAAAATAATTCAAAATACACAACAACATTTCCAACTAAAAATTAGATGTGAATACAAAACAATGTATATAATTTTGAAAAAAATGTTTTGCAAAATATGGAGTATTGATGAATAAAATGATTAAATGAGATAATAAAGAATTGATCAGTTGACCGTTGAAATAATTATGTTTTTTACTTTTTAGATTTTTAAAGAATGTTATTAACATGAGTCATAATTAAGTGAGAATTAATAAGTATCAAGAATTCTCATTTATTTGTGAATTATAATTATAAAAAATATATTAACTGTTCAGGTGGGCCTGCCCATATAATTTGTTGCATTGCTCGTGTCCGCCCATTATTTTCAACAAGTCAGTTTGGGCCCGTCCATTTTTTCGAGAATAGTCGTCCAAGTCCGATTTTTTAGTGGGTTGGACAGGACAGGCCTAGCGGGTCGTCCCACCCGTGAACAACTCTAATACCAAGTATATTTGGTTGGTACATGATGTAAATTTATGCATAACTAATTATAATTGACTCATACATGATATATGGAAAAATAAGATGACAACATACCATATTTACCCCTACCCCAACCTATAGGTCCGCCTCTATCTTATTGGGTAAGAGTTTTTTCCCCTTATTTACCAGACATAATTCTCAATATTTGTTGTGCCTATTACTAGAGAAAACTGAAAATCTTTGTTATATTTATCAACAAGGTAAGTGACACCCAATAATCACGGAAACTATGGTTTTTTAATCAATCAATTAACCATCTATTTTATGACTATTTTAGAGTCAAATTTCACTTCATGATATTAATAATTTATCTTTTTAATTTTTAAGATAATAATATTTAGATCAAATGTATATATTTGCTGTCATTTTTCTCTCTTTACGTAGCCCATACATATATAGTGGACATGGAGAGGGTCCCTCTCAGCAGCGTTCACCCAATAAAATAAACCCAAAATTTCCCAATCTTCTCTTCCATTCGAAACCCTAATTTATTAGATCTACATCGCAAAAGGTTTTTGCATTTCTGTTTAAACACTTCTTTATCTCACTTCCATTTTCATATTTGTTTGAATCCTTCATGCTTATGATGTTCCTTGACTGCCATATTTTGCAGATATGGATCGACTCAGAAGGGGTTTCCTTTAATTTCATGCGTAATTTGTTTATCCACGAAATTCTGATCAAAATCTGACGTTTTTGTTATGAGAAATGTCGCTTTTGTCAAAAGGCGATTCGATTCAGATTCGAGAGGTGTGGAATGACAATCTCGAAGAGGAATTCGCATTGATCCGAGGTCTCGTTGATGATTTTCCTTACATAGCAATGGACACCGAATTTCCAGGGATCGTTCTTCGTCCGGTTGGTAATTTTAAGAACAGTAACGATTATCATTACCAGACGTTAAAAGACAATGTGGACATGCTCAAACTGATCCAATTAGGGTTAACTTTATCTGATGATCAAGGTAATCTACCCACATTTGGAACAGATAAGTATTGCGTTTGGCAATTCAATTTCCGGGAATTTAATGTGAATGATGATGTTTTTGCGAATGATTCTGTTGAGCTTTTGAGACAGAGTGGTATTGATTTTAAGAAAAATAACGAAAGAGGTATAGATGCACAGAGGTTTGGTGAGCTATTGATGTCATCTGGGATTGTTTTGAATGATGGCGTGTATTGGGTAACTTTCCATAGTGGTTATGATTTTGGGTATTTGCTGAAGGTGTTAACTTGCCAGAATCTGCCTGATACACAATCTGGATTTTTTAGTTTGATCAATCTGTATTTTCCCACCATTTTTGACATTAAGCATTTGATGAAGTTTTGCAACAGTCTTCATGGTGGGTTGAACAAGCTAGCTGAACTGTTGGAAGTTGAAAGAATCGGTGTTTGCCATCAGGCTGGTTCTGATAGTTTGCTTACTGCTTGTACTTTCAGAAAGTTGAAAGATAACTTCTTTAGTGGTTCATTGGAGAAGTATGCCGGTGTCTTGTACGGTTTAGGTGTTGAGAATTGACAACAATGCCTCATTGTTGGAAACAGTAGAAAAATAAAAAAAAATAATTTTTATGAAAAAAAGGAAATGAAATGTTGGTTGTTTTGAGCTACATGTGTGCTGTATTGGCACCATAGTTTGTACATTTCTTGAGGGAAAAAAGGTTACCTTTTGATTTTACATGATATCTTTTCTTGCTATAGCCTAATTTTTGGTTTCTATGCATGGTTTTCATTTTTTTATGATTTGGATTCCATAAAGTAGCAATGCTTGATGAATCAGTAATCTGTTATGGACCAACAACAGGGCATGGGATCTTGTGAGAAGTTGTTTGGTTGGTTTTCCATTAAGTCCTGTATGGATAAAGTTGTCTGTTTGGATTAATCTGTCTGTATAGATTAAGGGTTTTGTTTGGGAGGGTTTTTTCATAGATGGAAGATTTAATTGGGAGGGGCAGGTTTTGAGAAAACTGGTTTTCTGCATAAAGCTCCTCCCTAGAAGCTTTCTGAATAAGCCACTTTCCATATCATTAACCAACTACCAAACAGTCATCTATAGCCTGACCGAATAAGTTGCGAGTTCCATTAAGCTGCTAACAAACATGTCCTATGTATACAATCTTTATTCAGGTTGAGTAATGGTTTTTATTCATCGAAATTATACATTATGTGATTATAAGGAAATGGTCAACTTTTTCATAGATATTATAGGATTGGACGTCTTCCTGCAACACGTGTGGAAAACGCAATTTTCATACGAAATAGCTTGCGGAAAGACAGAAAATGTTTGAGAATATAAACACGATATTGATGGCAGTGAGTTTTCATCTTCTCCCACTGATCAACTTGCAAGTAGCAAATGGAAATTTGATCCTGGTCATGCTGCTCCATTTATGGAATTCTTCGCCTTTAGGAGCGAACAATCTGTTTCTCCTAACATCAAGTAAGATTTCCCAAAAGTAATGTTACAGTTAGTTTTAACATTTATGATAAATATGGAATTTTAGCATTTTCTATAAATAGGAACAATTTATAGAGTGGATGATGGTCCTCACTGTCCGTTGTCGATTATCTTGAGTGCAAGGATCATAATTTCTGTTGTTGATTGTTTAAAGATGATTTGTATGTTTATTCAGCCGAGGCTTTCACTGCAATCTTTAATAAAGCCAGGGACAAGAAGAAAACAAGCACCAAGCAGCTTCAATCTGTAAGTGTCAGCCTTGAATTATTTATCTGGTTTTTGCTTCTTGATGTTCTTTATATGATAACTGGAATGTGTGGTGGTTTGATCCACAATGATGGAAAATAATTAGATCACGTGAATTTCTAGATATAAATATTGTTGTGAGAGAGGGGGTTGCTCTTTCCATCTATATATCAATTCTTTTTGAAATATATAATATCTATGTACAACAAATGAATTCACAAACCCTCCTCATATATGGTGAGGTTTAAACTCTTGACCATTTGCCCATTTGGGAGACTGGGCTCTACCAGTAACCCGGATACCGTCAGGCCAAGGACCTTTTGATAAGTAAAAAACATTAATGACTAAAGTTACACTTGCTGCTTATTTTACAATTTACTAGTCAAGTTTTACAGCAATAATCAACATGTATGTGATGCATATATATATATATATATATAAGCTCTTGGTGGGATAGTTTTAAGCTGTTGATAAAAAGACACATGCGTTCAAAGAATACTAACTTTTGCCTAATAGTCATTGAATCTTTACGATAATATATATACATGTTCTATAATTTTATTTTCATCACGTGAAGCAATGTATACAGTTGTTATACGATGAGGTAGCATAGCCGTGTAATGTCTTTTTTGGAAGAACAAGATGTGTGGCCTAACAATGGTAAACATTTATTCTATTAAAAATCCCGAGTATATGACCAATATAAATACTAGGCCGGTTCTCACTACATATATACCAAAATGACCAGTAAATCCCACTTGAAGTTGAGGGTTTGAGAGGGGTGAGGTGTACACATACCTGATCTCACCTCAAAAGGGTAGGGTGACTGTTTCTGTGAAGACCTGTTTGGCAGTTGCCGAATGGTTTGGTGCAGAATGATGAAGTTGTCAGAATGATTATGAGGCTTTTCTGATATAGTGCAATGAGTGCAAAATGAAATATAATTGTTTGGTAACTTTTTAGGATGTAATCAGGGCTCTTAATGGTTAAGAGAGGTCCATGATACAAAATGATTTAGAGAATTTTGGAACCATTAAGAGCCAGACTTATTTTTTGCCAAACAAGATTCACCTCTTAACGATTCAGAGGTTGCCTCTTAATGGAACCGTTAAGAGGTAAACAAACAGCCCCTAGTAAAATATCCCTTTAATAATGCCTCTTAATTTCATGGAATTTAACTGATTTTATTTGTTCACAATTCAGGAAGTACTTTTTTCCCTTGACAGGCCATGTTTGTACCTTTACTTGCCAACTCTTGCTGCATAATGGAAATCCTCTTTCTCCAACATTGCAGTAGGTCAAGATATATGTGGTTGTTTACATGATGTTGAATATACGAGTCTTTTAAAGGGTGTCTGAGTTTATTTGTTACCTTTATATAAATATTGAGACAGGTTCGTTTAGGAACAGGTATAAATTTTGTGGTTATTCATCATGAATATTTTATCAAGTTATTCATTATGAATACTCACAAAAAGGGTGGTTCATGAGTTCCTAAAATATTTAAGGTTCCTAAATGAATTTCTCTCAGCATTGTAGCTAATGACCTTAGATTGTGGTTATTAGACTAAAGATCTTGAACACAAAGCGGAAATTTTTAGGTATATAATTTTGAATTAGATTTTAATTAAATCTATGATCTCCTCATAAGTATAAAACCAATTTTTCTTTAATAGATCAGGAGGTCATGAATTTAATTAAAAAATTATTTAAAAATGTATTCTGATTTTTAATGTTTATATAGTTATTGGCCGGATGTAAAATTGTAATTTGTTTTGGACGTTGTGGTATGTATTGAACAATTGTTGCCTTTCAATTCAAATTTTGTAAGTTTTGGATTTTTATGTTGTTTTATTTGATTCTATATTTATAAAGCGTTTATTTAAAAGTATTTAGAACACTTATTAAGCATTATGTCTACTTTCTTTCAAAAAAAAAAAAAGCATTATGTCTACTTAGTAACATATAATTTAATAAATTGTAAGTTTACAAATAATTATTGTATACATACAATTTTTAAAGCTTTCTAAAATCCATAAATTCCAATTAATACACAATAATTTTACTAATATGACATGATGCTTATCATTTTTATTTATTAAAGTTCATCACTAAAACTATCTAAAATACATTTTTATTTTCAAATCTAAAATGTTCAAATTATGATAAAAGTTTAAATCATATAAAAAACCAAGAATATTATAATTTTTAAGCTTACATTAATATCAATATATTTTCCTCCAAGGTTTGTTAAATGTGTTTCAAATTTCCTTTTTTTTTATGAGAAATGTATTAACTTTTCATTATCGCTTTATAATAAAATTTCGTATTTTATTCAAGGTTCTAAATGACGTAAGGCGTAGCGTGGCGGCAAGGTCAAGCCTCAAGCCTTAGGAGTTACGGCGAGGCCATGGCATTTTTCAAGGCGTGTCCTAAGGCGGCATACATACACACACACACACACACACACACATAGACACTTACCCATTCTTGTATTGTTAGCGTTTTGAATACTTTAGAATATACTAAATTCGTATAAAGTAATAAAAGTAAAAAAAAATGAAAAACCATTAAAATCAAACATATAGAGTTTATAGAAAATTATATCAAGAGTGCAAATTCGGGATTAAATATCTTGAATCTCTACTGACTATTTTTTCCTATATTCAATGACGTTGTGTTTGACGTTTCGTGTATGAGAACGTCATTAAACATTTACCTATTTAAGGTTTTAGTTTTTAAATTTCTTTTTTATGTATATTTAAGTCTTAGATCAAGAACATAATTATCATTTATCGTGCACATTATATATTAAATAACCCCACACCTTATAAAATAACGCGTCGTAACGTGCCGTAACGAGCCATAACGCGTTACAATGCAAACCAAGCCTTAGAGTGGAGCCATAGGGGTTAAAGCGACGGCGACCCCAAGCCTTGACGCCATAACGCGCCATAACGAGACCATAACGAGTTATTTAGAACAGTGATTTTTATTGCATCATATATTACACAACTAGTATAAAATGCTTATATTATTGTTAAACTGAAATTATCGAGATAAACCCATATATTTAATACGTGAGGCGTACCCTTTTTTGTGTTTCTGTAGATGGATGATAATTATTTGAAATAAAAATTACCTATCTTTTTTATAAACAATTTAAGGGAAAATAATTTAATGATTATTAGAGATAAAATATAATTCAAATTACGATTATTAAAAAGAATATTATTAGTTAATTCTACAGTGCTCCACTACCCACAATGATGAGTGTTCCTTCGTTACTTTCTATAATTTCTTAAAAGAATTGCCCCATTAATTAAAAGATATATAACTTTAATTAAATAATAGTTATTTATGATTTTCGTTTTTAAAAAGAATGTTTGGTTTGATACCTTGAAATAAAAAAATACAGCGATAATGAAATACGTAAAATACTTTTTAATATAATAAAATTAAAATTACTTGTAGACTATAATCTACCTTTCAGGTATTATGTAATAATGATTATAAAAACAAAATATAAATTTGCAAATAACATTTAATAGAAAAATAAATTATTCTATTTATCACAATTTCTTTTATTATTGAATAATTTTATTACAATAGTTTAAGAATTTTTATAATGGGTTTTTTTGAATGGGATGACTATGGTAAAAAAAAGAGGTTAAGTGATCCAACACTCCAACTTGTCTCGTAGGCTTTAGGAGTGTTCATTGGTTAACATCCAATGGATGTAAGGAGAACCGAATCGAACTAATCATTCATTGGATGTTGGATTTTGCTAACTGAACCGATCCAATGGAGGATTTGATTGGTTCGATTCTATCCATTGAATGTGATTGGATCCATTCAGTGTGTTAATTTAATCCATTTTTTTAACAATGAAGCTAATTAATTAATCACTTTTAATATATGTTAAAACCAACATAAGTGAAACTAAAAAAATTTAAAAACAAACATAAAAACAAATTTTGATTTAAGCAAAATAAAGACAAACTAATTGGATGATAGTTGGATGGTCATCGGATGGTAACTGGATGTTGGTCGGTTCGATTCGGTCGGTTTTGGACTGCCATTCAAGAACTGAACGATCCAAATTGGATGTTGAAATTTTCAACCTGATCCGATTCAATTACAATTGGATGTCCAATTACAGTCGGTCGGTTCTAATTGGATCGGTTGATGTTTTGCACACCCCTAGTTGGCTTTCCTCATCGTGTTAAGGCTTTTGGTAAGTCTTTGTTTTTGTAATGTTGTATTCGCCTTCTACCAGTTATTTGTTTCTTTTTGGTCATTTTGAGTTTTTTTTTGCTTAGGCTGATCGTACGTGAGTTTTTTTTGTTTAGGCTTTTTGTTTTCGATGACTCAATTGTTTATTTTATTACTTTTATTTTATTATATGATTGCTTTCCAAAACAAAAATGATGAATGGAACAAAATATGTTACAGTATATTGTGATTTATCATTCAACATAAATAAATAAATAAATAAGTTTGAGCATACATGGTTTAATACTCTATTTCATTATTTGTTAAAAGAGTTATATTATTTTTTTAGCAGTTTAAGTGATACAATATTTTTGCTATAGAGAATTACACCGGTGGTCCCTTTGGTTTGCTCAAATTTTGGATATGGTCTCTAAAATAAACTATCTACATTGGTGGTCCTTAACTTTTCATTTTCATTACGTCCATGGTCCCTCCACTTAACAATGTTAGTTAGCAACCGTTAGGAAGGACTAATGGGTCTTTGAACAACTATAGGGACCAAAAGTATAATCTACTTTAAAATTTAATTTTATTCACCCTTTTTAAACTTTTTACTAACGGGTCTTTGAACATACAAGTGTAATTTTTTTCTTGTCAATAATCATTAATTAATATATCTAACAGCTATGCTATTTTATTATTTTGGAGATTTGAGAAAAGTTTGTTCCAACAAATATGTTAAACTCTTTTCTAAAAAAAATGAATAAGTATCTATATTTGAAAAAAAGAAAAGAAAATATATGTTAAAATAGAGGGGGAAAACCGAAAAAGAGAGAAAACATAGAAATGTTCAAATTTGGAAAAATATTTAAAACTTAATATTAAGAAAAAAAGTATATTATTTGTTTCCATCAATAAAATTGAATATGTTACAAGTTTTTATAAAGTTTTTCTAAAAGGGTATTTGAATAATGAATTTATAAATTTATAAAGTTTTTCTAAAAGGGTATTTGGATAATAAGTTTATGAAATATTTTAATAATATAATTAATATTAAAATTATCAAAATATAATAGTTGCAGATATTTTTAGTAAAAAGTTTTAGAATTGTATATTCTATTTTTTAAAAGTTAATAGAAGGGTACCCGTACAATGCAATGAGATACATTTTGATATTAATGTTTCATTTTATTTTTGTGTTTATCGACGTTATAATGATTTTATGTGGTTTTGAAAAAACGATAAAAACTATCTTTTTTTATTTAATTTCTTTGATTCAGTTTTTTTATATTTTAATTTAGGTTTAATAACGAATTAATTTATTTTTGTTTACTAATATAATTTTTTATAAAAAAAATAATTAAATATGTTGTTAGAACTTAATGATTATCTTAATTATATTCTAGATTTTTTATATTTAAAATAAGTTGTTTATTTTGTATTTAATTATGTTTATTTATAGTTAGTTAGACGAATCCAGAAATGAAGCTTTAATAAGTTGTACTTAAACATAATTTACTTGTAATATTGAATTTTAAGTAATATACATCAATAAACAGTACTGCATAAAAAATAGTTTTTAAATTTTTTTGTTAAATATTTTATAATATAGTATAGATAATATACTTGTTAGTTTTTCCTTATTTATTGTTATTATTAAACATCTTTTACAATAGTTAATAGTTAAATGCTTTTATTAAATTGTATATAAAAAATATACCATTTATTTTACAAACAACTTTAATAAAAGTAATTGATTATGAACGATATTTATAAATTCAACTATTATCAACATTAAAGTCATATATAAAGAAATAAATATGTTACTTTAACTATCAACAATTGAATTCGGTGACATATATATAATCTAAACCGTTTAAAATAATGTTACAGTTGTATACAATTCTTTTATGTTAAAGAAAGTTTTGGTGGCACGAATTTGTTTTTATTAGGATTTTTGAAAATTACTTACAAAATTTTAAAATCAAACTAATTATTTTAAAACATCTTGTTCAAAATACTTTTTTTAATAATTGTTGGTTATAACATAATCTCCAAATTATTCTGTAAAACGAAAAAATGAGGATGGATAATATAAAATATATAATTAATAGTAAATTATGTTTTTCGTCTATGTTATTTTAAAATTACATTATTCATTACTATTTTCTAATTTCTTGCTATTTATCCAAAATCTAACTTCTATCTTTAAATATAGGGAATGTAAACAATAATAAAATATAAATCACAAGAATGGAAATTATAGTAAACCTTAAGATTTTTAAAACGAAAAAGTTATTTGAGTAAAATATAATTTTTTTAAAGTTTTGGCATTTGAAAAATTATATAAAAAAACTGTAGAAAATATTGTTAATTTTTAATTTGTCTTTAACATATATTTCAGTTAGCAAAGGGATAGGATAAATACAAGATGGGTCTTCAAATTTAGACCCTCACTAGTCTCAACCTTTGAATGAGTTAAAAAAGGTCGTTTTACATTGGTCTTTTTGGAGACAGATTCTTTGTGGGACTTGTTGGTGTTACAAAGAATCGGCTTTTTGTTTTAACAAAATTCTAATTTTTTTCTTTAAAATAGAGAAAATGGATGAAATTCTCCAAATTTAGAGAACTCTTAAAAAATGATCATAATGAAAGAGAAATTATTTTTTATTATTCAGACCGATAAAAAATCTTTGAAATTTAATATATGATATAATAAAATAATATTTTTTAAATATATTAAATATTTTAATAATATAATTTGTATTGTATTCTTCAAAATAGAAACCTATTGAAATTGAACATAAATCAAAATTAAATATTTATAGATCATGTATAGGGTTGACTTCCGATGAGAATTATAGTTATGGTGAAAAGCCTAAGAAGGGATCTCAACCATTTGATGTACATTAGGATGAGATGCACAAAGATAAGGTGCACCGGGGTCCGGGATGCACCGGATCAACTTCTTTATATGATGCAATTCATAGATGATTATGAAATTAAAAATGATTAATGGTTCAGATCTTTTTTATACTTCTCATTTTAACTCTCCTCCTCTCAGGATGCTCATGGGGTGTTTGGATGGGCTTATAAAAACAACTTATTGACTTATTCCGGTGTGGCACCGGTAAAAAGTCGTTTTGAGTGTTTGGGTAAAACAACTTATCCGGTGCCAAACCGGTAATAAGTTATTTTTTAAGAAGTAAAAAGTTTTAACTTATCAACTTTTCATAAGTGCTTTTCCACACCGGTAATAAGTTATAAGTCAATAAGCTCATCCAAACACCCCCTCAACCTCGTATGTATGTATGTATGTATGTATGTATGTATGTATGTATGTATGTATGTATGTATGTATGTATGTATGTATGTATGTATGTATGTATGTATGTATGTATGTATGTATGTATGTATGTATGTGGGGGTCCGCGAAAAAGGAGATGATAGGGCGCTTATATGTCGTCAATGGCACCAACAAACTTCGTCTTCATCCATACGCTTCCATGTTTTTGACTCTCTCACACACACATCCATATCTGTCAAAATAATTTCATTCAAGTTTTGAAATACTTTGATTCCTTCAACGTATTTCCGATCGATTTCAACAACAAGATGCTGTGCAGAGGAAATAATGCGATTAAGTGTAGAAAACCTGGATCAGTTCCTGTTTACCTGAATGTTTACGATCTTACCTCCATGAACGGATATGCTTACTGGCTTGGCCTCGGCGTCTATCATTCCGGCGTTCAAGGTTCGATCTCGTTGTTCCACTACTCGATTCCATGAATTTAACAACCTCATAGTTTCGTAAAATTGATTCACAGAAGAATTTAACAAGCTCGGGGTTCTACTACTTGATTCAATGAATTTAACAAGCTCATAGTTTCGTTAAATCGATTCACAGAAGAATTTGTTTATTTATTTGATGTTATTTGTTGATAATTTTAGTTCATGGAGTTGAGTACGCTTTTGGATCTCACGAACAAGCGACGACTGGAATCTTCGAAGGAGAACCGAGACAATGCGAAGGATTCACGTTCAGGAAGCAGATTCTGATAGGATGGACGGAGATGAGTCTAATAGAGGTCAGAAGATTCATGGAAGAACTAGCTCAAGACTACAAAGGAATTTCGTACAATCTAATCACCAGAAACTGCAATCACTTCTGCAATGATGTTTGTATCAGGCTCACCGGAACTCCAATTCCGAGTTGGATTAATCGTTTAGCTAGAATCGGTAATTAAGTCGCCAATTAATTTCAATTTTTTTTCAGTTCATAAACATTCATCTTCCAACGAATCAAATCCCTAACACATTTTCCGTTGATATTTTAGGTTTATTGTGCAATTGTATAGTTCCAGCGAGTATAAACTCGACTAAAGTTGGAATCGAGGATAATAAGGTGTGTAATGAAGCAGAGAATAAGACGAAGCTGAGAAGCCGTTCGAGTAGGTACACTTCATCTTCGAGATTATCCGCTGTCTTCTGAAACGTCGACGTTTTTCATCATCTCCGGTTAATCGGATCAGAAAAGTCACCTCCGTCCGGCGGCCTCCATCATCACTTTTGATGTTTGATTCTTCTTTTTCTTCATTGACTAGCAGTCTCAGAGTGGTAAATTGGTAATTATATTTTGTTTTCTTTTTTATTTAGGCACTATCTTCATATATGGAGCCGAATCTGCAACACACTAGAAAGAAAAGCTTTGGTTGTTAACAACTCAGAATTTATATTCGGTTGGTATTGTACACCTGGTTGATTCTTAAGATAATTATGATAATGTGGAGAAGTTGATTTCAAAATATAATGTATAGCTACTTTCTTTGAAAGGAAAAAGTAACAGCATCTCCAACAGAGGAAATGGATAATATACGGATTTTGAACCAATGTTTTGCTTCAATATCTTCCTTAAAACTATCTTTAAAATGAAGAACGTAGAAGAGAAAAAAATGTTTTCTCTAAATATGGAGATCACCCCAAATATTATTACCAAGTGAGACGACCAATAGGAAACTTTAAAAGTAAATATTTATAGAGATAAATAATATTTTAATAGATGATTGAAATATTTTAATATTATAATCATTATTTGATTCTTCAAAATAGAGAATTTATGGAAGATGAATGCAATTTTTTTGAGATTTTTCCTTTTTGTTCTTTATTTTAGAGAAATTTTGTGGAATTTGTTGAAGATGCTCTAAAGTTAAATGAAAATAAGAAACATATATTTGAAGATTTTTGTTTCAATACATTTTTTAAAATCTTCTCGAAAAAAAATAGGATGTATGATGAAAATCTTCAAATTTTCATAAATAGAGGACTCTATATTTTATTTTTTCCAATCAATAAGAATCTTTGAAAATTAAATGTTTACGGGAGAAAATAATATTCTATACATTACATTAAATATTTTAATAATATAAATAATATTTAATAAATATTTTTTAATGAAATTTTACTTTTAATTTTTCATTTTAAGGAATTTGCTGGAGATTTTCTTAATATAAACCGGTAGCTGGTTGCCTGTATAAATAATCATAACAACATAATCAACTGAAACAAACTATGATTATTCAATTAATATTTGATTACTTAACCTCGAAATAATCAAATATTCATAAGTAGGAATTGTATACCAAATACTTACTGGATAAATGTTTAATGGATGTCATTTGTCTTATCGGATAAGAATAGTAAAGACCGATAATCTTATCAGCTAAGAGGCATAACAAAGACTGATAATCTTATCTTAGAAGAAGTTTCTTACCCAAAGAGACGTTTATCAACAATTCATTTTAATGACTGAGAATGTTACCCAATAAAATAAAGTTGCTGACTTTAATTGGTAAACATTCGATAAACGACCCATATAGATAAGCTAATCGAACACTATAAACTGATTATTGCTACTTAAAATTATAATAATCAATTATTTTTGGGAACATAAATCCAAACCCCCTTCCACATACCATCAACTTTTGTAATGAGGACAATTAACAACAAAAAAAAAAACTCAATTTGAAAACCTTTTGTAAGTAATAGGGTGCATCTTTAGGACATAACAAAACAAAAACTGTTCGTCCAACATTTGATGTTATATTACAAATATGCATTTTTTGTCATGCAAATAGGTGGAACAAATGAAAATGGTTGCAACAAAAAAGAAAGATGATAGTATATTGAAAATTACCAATTTATCCATATCTTGTTTAAAATCCTAACACTTCCTTTCACCGATTGATGCTTTGTGGCGATATCATCTCCTACATGATTATGTTGTTGTGGCATGGCATCTGCTCTGATGCCCTTTTGCCTACTCTGTCACGGACCTCCCTCTCATTGCTTCACCCATGAGCAGTTTTGTTTCTAATTCTTTTTACCGTGCAATACCAAACCAAATACGACAAGTAGTGGGCTCCTGAGCTAAGCCTTGCCAATACTCTTGGGTGATCGACAGTGAAGTAGTACCGTGAGGGAAGGGTGAAAAGAATCGTTCCTTTTTCCGGTATATGAAATAGGCGACTTCACTAAGTCGACTTTTTGTCTAAATTAGTTATTTGATTGTGTTTTTTTTGAACCAAGCTTCATGTATTAGTTTAAGGTTTACAATCATTATCGTGAAACCAGTTGCAAGTATTAATTTCCGATCAAATACGTTTAATAGACAATATGATCATTTTAATATTTTTATAATGTGTTGTCCAACTTATCAAACACTGTAAATACAATTTCTCTGGTCTTCTTCTAATCGTAACAAACACGAAAAAGACCAGCCAAAAATCAACTTTAATTGGCATACCGAAAACACCATTATAATATTAAGAAAGAAACCAATCAAACCAACAAACATTATTGTTATTCTAAATTTCTAATAAAATGGAGAGGGAGTGCTTTAAATATACAACTACACCTTTAAATTTGGGTGGCATAGCTTTAAAGATTTGTGCTTCAATGTTTAACTATTTGTATTGAAAGTTGTCAATCATTCCTACATTAATCATGCACATACCTATTGTTTTCTAATTTCCCAAATAAAATAACAAATCAACTACCACATTAACTCTATTTGAAAAATTGTTAAAACTAAGATAGGTAATTTGTAAAAACATTAACTTTATTTGAAAATTTGACCAAACTAACCATTTTATAAAAATCTTTGTTTTTTTAATTAACTTTTTTATGTTTGAATTAAAGTAGTCAAAATTTTTGTAAGTGTCCATTTTACATTTTGTAAATGTACTTTTATGAATAAAATTTTATTTTATTGGACTATTTCACTAGCAAAAAGTAACCATGTCAATTCTACAAGTGGTATCACTAGAATCATGTTCAATTAAAAAAAAGAACATTTTACATTCAAACTAAAAATATGTAGGCTTAAAAAAAGTGAAGAATATTGTTTAGAATAGCTAATTTGATCGATTTCTTACTATATTTTCACAATTTTGTTTTTTAGCTATACTTTTAAACAAAGAACATCAATAAATTATTTGAAATAAAAATAATAGAGATTTGAGATAAATTTTTGTTTCAACAAACCCTCTAAAAGTTTCTTCAAAATAAAAAATATAAGAAAAGATGTGTGAAATTCTAAAAATGAGTATCATGAAAGATTTTTTTTAATTATATTCTTACTAATAAAAAAATTTGAAATCAAATTTTTTGAAAATAAACAATATTTTATTAAATGTGTGAAAGATTTTAATAATTTAATGAATATTGTAGTCTCTAAATCTAAAATATAAAACTGTTGTTGGAGTTGAATGTAATTATTTTATAAAATTATGGGTTTTGATTCTACATTTTAATTAAAATTTAGAAAATCTATTAAAGATGGTTTAACAAAATTTTCATTATATTCAAGCCTCATTTGCAAAATAGGTTTTCTATCAAGTGGTTAATTGGCGGTCATCATGTCATTATGATTGAAGATTTAGATATCTGGATTTGCTTTCTATAGAAGTAATTATGGTGATTTTGGTCTTTGATTAGTCCCTATCATTTTAGATTTCGTCTTTTATCCAGATTCAATTCTTCAGTGCATCTCTCCATTTTTGGTGTATCACCATGTGAAATAAGAGAATTATATTCTTTTTGGTTGAATCCTGATGATAGAGAAATAAATGTTCATTTTTTTTTCTGGTTATTGATAAGCAACTTAACTAAAATGATCACCATTTTTATTAAAATTTTCAATAACATTAAAAGATATTCTGAGTAATTAGGAATGAAATCATTCCAAACTTAATTTTTGATAAAAAAATATGTTAAAAATATACCAAAGTTGCATGAATCCCAAACGAGAACAACATCTAAATAAAAGAAAACTAAAACAATAACTAAATAGAACCAAAGTTGCATGAATCGCATGTGATTTTTGTATAAAATCGCATGTGATTTCGTATAAAAGCACACAAGTGATTTGATTGTTTTCCTATTCTTTTATTTGGGCTATGTTTGGTAAACTAGCTGATAAGCTAGCGGATAACTAATAAGCTAGCTGGTAGCTGATAAACTAGTCATGTTTGTCAAATCTAGCGTATAAAAATGACCAAAAAAGGCATATTGAAAAATAAAAATAATTAATAATTAATATTAATGAGGGTTATAATTGAAAAAAGTGACAATAAGCTACCAAAACGCTACTCCAAATAGCGTCTCAACAAGCTGACTTATAAGCTAGCTTATAGTTTGCCAAACGTATACACTGAAAATAAGCTCACTTATAAGCCAGCTTATAAGCTAACTTATTTTTACCAAACATAGCCTAGGTTATTATTCTCATATAAACCTGAGTTTTCGTACCTATATGTGTATATATATATATATATGTGTGTGCATCCATCAACTGGAGGAATAAATCAGAAAACCTGTTTGTGACAAGAATAACAAAAAGAATAGATGTCATTCTTTCACCCAGGTTGGGACCAAGAGGACATAATAATAATAGTAGTAGAGAGAATAACAGCTTTTCTATTACCAGTAATAACAACAACAAACATCATACATATATTTGTTTGCTTGCAACTCCAAACAAAACCTGTTTGATAGGCCCCACTTATATATCTAATCTCCTCTTTTAATGGCATCATTCAACCAAAATAAGATTCCATTTGGTAAAGTTCACAACTGCATGATTAATGACAACTCCATCAAGAATACTAAGGGGGTGTTTGGTTCGCAGAATGAAATCTGTAGGAATGGAATCTGTCAAAGGAATTGGAATCTTGAAGGAATTGGAATACAATGTTATCAGGTTTTACCAAGTGTTTGGTTTACATGAATGGAATATAAAAATTGGAATCTGTCTGTTTGGTTTGTAACAGAAATGGAATGGAATGATGAATAATAACAAAAATACCCTTTCTTATATTTATATTTATGTTTATGTTTATGTTTATGTTTATGTTTATGTTTATGTTTATGTTTATATTTATATTTATATTTATATTTATATTTATAGAGGGAGGTTCTTCTACACCCCAGTTAAAAGTTACATCCCGTGCACCCCAATCAAAACCGCCCACTATATAGTGAATTTCATAACATTCTCCATTTCATAATACATTTCATATCACTTAGGATCAAATGAAACAAACTTGTTATGAAAAAAATGGTTAAAAGGTTGTGAAAATCAGAAAATGTAAAAAATGGACGGTTTTGATTGGGATGCACGGGGTGTAACTTTTAACTGGGGTGTAGAAACCGGACTCTATATTTATATTTATATTTATTTTCAATATTTTTAATTATAAATGATAATAAAATTAACATTTTAAAGTTATCATGAGGGTATTTTTGTCATTATAGAAGTTTTGGATGGAAATGATAATAAAATTAACATTTTAAAGTTATCATGAGGGTATTTTTGTCATTATAGAAGTTTTGGATGGAATGGATTTCAATTCCATCTCATTTAGGAAGGAATGGTGAAATCCTTAAATGGGGGAATGTTTGGAATTCACTTCCATTCCTGAGGTAACCAAACGATGGAATGGAATTTGGTCAACGGAATTTACCATTCCAATTCCATCAGATTCCGCCGGATTCCGGCAAACCAAACGCCCCCTAAGGATATGGGGTTTTAGAATCAAGTTCCGTATCTGCTAGACACATATCATTAACACACACACACACACACACACATATATATATATATATATGGGAGGTATCATACAAGAACACACTACTAAACAAATGGCTAGTTCCGACGGCCAAATCCGTTGGAAATCCGTCGGAAAAACATGGTTTCCGACAGATTTTCGACGGATTTGGCTGTCAGAATAACCCTCGCTGGAAAATCAGATTTCCGACGGTTTCCGACGGATTTGACCGTCGGAAAACCGTCGGAAACGATATTCCCACTTTTACCAAATTAATCAGATGGTTAATCATAAGAAGATATTTTTATTAATTAAAAAAATACGTCGGAAGTTTCCGACGGATTTCCGACGGCTAATAATTAAAATTATTTTTCATTTAACTATTCCGTCGGAAATTTCCGACAGATTTCCGACGGATTTCTGACGGGTAATAATTTAAATTTTTTATTATTTAAATAATCCGTTGGAAATCCGTCGGAAGTTTCCGACGGATTTCCGACGGAATTTATTAATTTTCTTTTTCATTTATTTTGGGAATATATTTCCGTCGGAAAATGAGCTGACCAATTTAAAAAAAAATTAAAAATATATTAAAATCCTGTAAATGCTTAAAATTATGCTAAAAACAGGAAATCAAAATAATACACATTCATTAAAGGCCCATCAGAATTCAGATACATAAATACGATTGTTCAAATTGTATCAATCTAAAAAAACAATGAAGCTTGTGATTTCGTCGATAAATGATTCCCAAACTCAAAAAACAATGAAATACAATCTTTTGTCACTTGATAACTTATAACAATCTATTTAACATGTGAGCATAAATTACAAATAAGCAAACTAGAATTAACATACTCCTTATCCCGTAGAGTTATGCTCTTCATGCGATTTGGGTTGTGTTGTAGGTCCTACAATCTCTTTCATTACAGGGAAATCTTGGTGTAAATATCTGCAAAGGAAACAAGGTTACAAATTAAACACGAACATGATGTTTTTACAACACATCCAAGAAAATGAAGAAAATTATGAACTTTGTACCCATTAAATTCATTAAGTTGCTATAAACATGCCCTGAAAATCATAAATACAATCCCCCAAATACCATCTTGATATATACATCTTCTAAAATCAACTTATATTAGATATATATATATGTATATGTATATATATATGTATATGTATATATATATATGTATATGTATATATAGTTATAATCAATTAAAAGTACTCAAGATTGTGCCCATTGTCATTCTCTTGGATAAATGCTTCAATCTTGGTCTCGAGAAGGGCATTACATATTTACATCCATGAGATTGAAGGCTAAAAATACATTTTGGATTCAAAAAAGTGCAAAGAAACCATTGTACTTAGCTATATATTTGCAATAAACAAACCATTATTCTTGAGAAAATGCGTAAAAAATAACACTCTAACTTTTGTTGACTTTTATAGAATCCGTCGGAAATACGTTGGAAATCCGTCGGAAAATTTCCGACGGCCAAATCCGTCGAAAACTGTCTGTCGGAACTGACCATTTGTTTAGTAATGACACCTTTCGTTTAAAGGAACAAAGGAACATTCTTAGGACCACATATGATGTTGGTCCCACACAATATAAAATCATATCTGATTCAATGGGGGCCACCATTCAATCAGATATCGTGTGGTCCTAAGGGTGTCCCTTTGTTTCATTAAAAATGCAAAGTTCTCATTTGAACCTCCCTCCCTCCCTCTCTCTCTCTCTCTATATATATATATATACACACATATATATAGGGGCGAGTTTAAATGAGAACTCAAATTTGGTTGTGAACGTGAGGACAAATGAGAGTGCGACACGTGTCTGAATGTAGATTATTCAGTCTCAGTTGAAATTTCCTCTCTCTCTCTCTCTCTATATATATATATATATAGAGAGAGAGAGAGAGTCTCTCTCTCTCTCTCTATATATATATAGAGAGAGAGAGAGAGGCGAGTTCATGCGAGAACGGTAACAATTTACGAGAATACGAAGACAATCCTCAGCCAATCATTTTGTATATGAAGTTTTCGCATTCTTGTAAATTGTTATTGTTCTCGCATGAACCTCTTTATATATATAGGGGCGTTATTATGCAACCTTTAACAATCCTACAACCCTTACAACCAAAGAAGGAGTGTCTATTTGATCATCAATGATTGCCATTAATTAGAGGTTGTATAGGTTGTACGATCTATAGAGGATGGTGGATACGTAGGTTGCATAGGTTGTACGATCTATAGAGGATTAGAGGTTGTATTTGACGCCCCTCTATGTGTGTGTGTGTGTGTGTGTGTGAACCTCCCCTCTCTCTACAACGCAAACAGGACCGACGAGAGTGAGATAGGCAGATGAAAGAATTATGCACGGTCGTAGCGTTTTAATTTGACATAGATAGTTAATAATTTATGAATCTTGGCTCTATCTCCATAATTTTTGTTCCACCTATTTTGGTGGACAAAAAGTAAACAATTGCTTAAAAATTATTTGCAGGCACATGTACAGACCGTCTAGATAAACGGATACCAGGGTGTTCCTCAGTTTTTCATTTTTTTACGGTTTTCCCCTGAACCTGACCCCATATATATGTACATATAATATAACCATACACATATTTTCTACTATTACAGTATTACTCAATAAGTCAACGATCTTGAACAATTTAAACTAATATAAAAAGATCAAAATACTATATTGATATTATATATTATACAAAAACTTAAGGTTATATACTAAAAAGTGAAACACTAAAAAGGTAAAGAAAAGGATATCAAATTATGCCTTACAATAAACGCACCTTGTAAAACACTGATCCATGGGGCTAACATCGTGATGGGCCTTGTTGACAAGGCCCGCCATTCCAGTCTTTTATAACACTGATCCTAACAAAAATCAAGCCTATTTTGTCTCTTTTAAAATTTCAAATTAAGTACAACAATAGGAATAATTGATATAAAGATTGTTCATGAATAAACATAAACAAAGTTCCATGCAATATACATACATATACATATATATATATATATATATACATATATTGTTCAAACAGGGTCCTGCGTATCAGTGAAAACACGACGAACGATCAGAAAATCATTTTGAAAAAAGTGAACGTGAATTACATACGTACCTGGGTAAGTATTGGGTGCGGTCGAGGAGACCAAGTGGTTATTACTTCAAAAGAAATATTCGATAACTTAATCATTTAAAATGAAAAAAAGTTCAATAGTTTTTTAACTAAAAGTTCAGTAGTTATTTTATTCAAAACTATAATTCACACTTAAAAGTTATCCATTATTAGATTTCATAATTCATATAATCAATATCTTTATAACGATTATGATCGATAAAAAATTTAAATTGAAATACCTTAGTATAACGTTTTACTATGAATACTCAAAGATTTTACTTCTTATTTATTTCTTAAAACCTTATAAATTTTTTACCATAAATAACTAAAAGATTATATGTATGTAATACGTTATCCTGATAATTTCGCTTTAAATGTTTATGTAGGAATGGTGATGTTATAATCTACTAACCATAAGATTATACCATAATGAATGCCATTAGAAAAAAAAAACAATAAAATACAATGATAAAAACGTGTAAAAATATCAAAAGAACACGACTAAATGAAATAACTATAAATATTAAATGGTAAACTTTATTACATCATAAAGCATTCATTTTGTAATTTTAAGATATCTTAAAAGACAAGTATATAACTTATTATTACATATGTATAACTTTTAAGATTTTACATATAAATTTTCATTATAAGCTAATAAATACGTTTACATACAAGGCAAATATACAAATATAGTAGAATACTTTTTTAAACTTTGCATTTCTTTTGTTTCTAATGAGAAATTATGTTATTTTTTATTTATAATAAAATTTTGAGTAAACTACATATTTTTGTGCCTTGTTAGAAATTGCTATTTCCATCTTTGCGTTTTCAAAATTATAATTGTTGTCATTGTAGTTTACGATTGTTGCTTTTTTTGTCCAGTTAATTTACAACTAATTTTTATTTTCGTTGTATTCTCACAAACGAAAACATAAAGAAATTGAAAACCATATCGAAGAAAAATTGTAATTTCAAAAATGAAAATCACAAATTTAAACAAACCGGATTTTCACATCTAATACATTGTACACGTACACAACAAGTATATACACACAACCTTTATACAAATACAATAATAGTGACAAGTTCAAATAAAAATGCTAAATAGGTAAGAAAGTGAGAAAGATATGTCAAAAAATGTTCATATGTAAATCATTAAAGAATTAATTTAAAGATGTATATGTTGTGTGTGAATCTATATGAATAACTTATAACGTCGGTTTAAATATGCATTTTTAAATACATTTATTCAAAAAAATAAATAAATGGTTATAATAAATATGAAATTTTCACTATCCTCTCATTTTTATTTGAACCAATCCATACAATAATAATAATAATAAAACATGTTCTATGATACAACAAGCAATTAGGTTGAGTTCATATGACACCAACATGTTTTCTTGAGACTTATAAGTAGGGGTGTAAACGAGCTCGACTCAGTGCCAAGCTCGAGCTCGACTCTCAAACTCGCAGCTCAATACTCGCTCGAGCCTAAATTTTCAAACTCGAGCTCGTGACAGGTATCGACACTTTCGAGCTCGACTCGACTCGCTCGTGTCTAAAAGACGCATAACAACATAAATATTAATTGTAATTTTATAGAAGCTCGATAAGGCTCGACTTGACACATATATGGGGTATAATTGTAATTTTATAGAAGCTCGACAAGGCTCGCGAGCCGAGTAATTTATAGGTCGAACTCGACTCAGTTATCTACTCGAGTAGCTCGAGCTCGAGCTCGACAATTCACGAGTCGATTTCAAATACTTTTCGAGTCGATCTCGAGTATCTCACGAGCTGTTTTGGCTCGATTACACCCCTACCTATGAGACCACATTTTTACACCTGAAACTTCACAGTAAAACACTATAAAGATTGTAAAATTTCAAATGTAAAAAGATGGTCTCATAAGTCTTACGAAAACAGACTAGTGTCACGTGATTCCAAATAACTAACAATTTACGCATGTTTATAATTTTGTTTTGCCCAATAATATAAGTAATACATCAAATAAATAAATTTTTTTCAAAAAATTATACGTTAATTGTACATATATATTTTTTTGTCTTATTTATTTTATTCATACATGTTTGTTATATTTTACTTATTGTAAGGAAACATTAACACACATGTTCAAATAACTTCCAACATATTTAGCGGGAAAAGTTACAAGTTTTTAATGCATAATTTACCACCAAAATAGAAATTCGAACAAGTGGATTCATTCATAGATATACAAATGTACGTCTCTCCAATGGCAGCATAAAAAGCTCCAACTTCCTTTCCTAGTTTCACTCTCATTCTTCCTTCCTTCACTTTCTCTCTCTCTTTCCCACCATTCTTATAGACCTCCAAACCCTTCCATTTCACTTCAGATTGCAATGCTCATTCGCTTACACATCCAACAATCAACAACAACACTCACGAAGAACACAGGTTACAACAACAATCAACAATGGCAGGAAGCCAAGGAATCAGCTGGGAGGAACTCAAGAAGGAGAACGTCGATCTCGTATGATTTCCTCTTTCCTTTTTCTCTCGAATTTTGATGTTTTTTTGTTCAATTGATTTTGACGATCGATTTACGGTTTTCATGATTCAATTGGATTGAGAAATTTGAATCGCGATTTGGTGATTGTGATTTGTGAATTTTTGTGGTTATGATTGATGTAATACAGGAGACTGTTCCAGTCGATGAGGTATTTGAAACACTGAAATGTACCAGAGAGGGATTGACGACTGAAGAAGGGAATAAGAGGCTTGAGGCATTTGGTCCCAATAAATTAGAAGAGAAAAAGGTAGATTAGATTAGAATTTTAGATCGATTTGATAACTATGAATTTGATTTTTGATTTTGTTATATGAATGAATACTCAATAGAATAGAAACTGATGTTTGATTTCAATGGCGATTGAATATTGAAACAGGAAAGCAAATTTCTCAAGTTCTTAGGGTTCATGTGGAATCCTTTGTCATGGGTCATGGAGGTTGCTGCAATTATGGCTATTGTTTTGGCCAACGGAGGGGTATTTCTCTTTCTCTTTCTCTCATCAAATATAATTTTCAATAAAATTTTAATCAAATCATAGTATTGAAAATGGAAAAATAAAAGTTTGATTGGAAATGCTAAAAATGCTGTCTATTATTTGATAAATATACATTTGATTATTAAAATATCATTTTTTGCCATGAATCAACAAGATTTTGATACAAATAAGTATGCATATAATAAA
Source organism: Silybum marianum (assembly GCA_036898165.1). Lineage (NCBI taxonomy): Eukaryota > Viridiplantae > Streptophyta > Magnoliopsida > Asterales > Asteraceae > Silybum > Silybum marianum. The sequence continues at coordinate 35,070,596 of CM072535.1, forward strand.
ATATACTCTATTATTTGTTAAATGCACACTTACTTATTAATATTATCTTCAAATCTTTATATCATCATGAAATTATTATTTTTTACATTTTTAATTGTATGAATTGATTTGATTTTGATATAAATAAATATGTATATAACAATTATCTGTTTTGACTTTTGATGTATATAAAAGGAAATTTGTAAACAAAAAAAGAAGGAGGTTCAAATACTATATACCATATTGATCCAATCAAGACATATGGAGTGTGAAATGCGACTTTTTTGCATATCACATTTGTAAATATGAGAGATGACAAAAAGAATTGATGTTTTTTGTATGGTGGCAAGAATCTTTATATTAAAAATATATTTTTATAATTTAAGAATTTGAATATATATATATATATATATAAATTATATTTTCTAGAAATTAGACCAATAACTATATCTACATCCATAGATCCATGAAAATGTAATTTTTTTAATTTAATATGCATACATACACTAATATATAATATATATTATATGTAGCTGATTTTGAAATAACTAATTGCAGGGAAAGCCTCCAGATTGGCAAGACTTTGTTGGAATTGTGACATTGCTCGTCATAAACTCCACCATCAGTTTCATAGAAGAAAACAATGCAGGCAATGCAGCAGCAGCTCTCATGGCAGGTCTTGCTCCCAAAACAAAGGTTTTAAGGGACGGAAAATGGTCCGAACAGGAAGCAGCCATCCTGGTTCCAGGAGACGTGATTAGCGTCAAGCTGGGAGATATTATCCCAGCTGACGCCCGTCTCCTAGAAGGAGATCCCCTCAAGATTGACCAATCTGCATTGACCGGTGAGTCATTACCCGTGACCAAGCATCCAGGTGCTAGCGTATTTTCCGGCTCAACGTGCAAACAGGGTGAGCTTGAGGCTGTCGTTATAGCTACTGGGGTCCACACCTTCTTCGGAAAGGCTGCTCATTTAGTCGATAGCACAAATCAAGTCGGTCATTTCCAAAAGGTACCAGTTAGTTTTGTTAGAGTCTTATGTCAGCTAGAATTTGACATTTTTTTTTTGGAAAAAAAGGGTTTTTTTGGAAGTTCCATATATTCTCACATGATATTTAGAACCCCTGGTCTTTCTTAAAGGGCTTTTATGGAAAGTAATTTAATAGGGGTCCACATATTCTAACATGATATCAGAGCCAATTTCTACCATAAGGGGCATCCACATTGGCTAGATTTACACTTTTTCTCTTAAATATACGTCAGGCCTCTCTTTTGCCTATCTAGCCTCTGTCGTAGGTCCCACGTTGGCTAGACTTACTTTTTTTCTTTCCTAAAGGACTCTTTTGTTGAGTAATCTAATGAGGTTTCAGATATTCTCCACCATAATAGTATTCTGTTAACATGATGGATTGGATTGTTTATGAAGGTATTGACGTCCATTGGTAACTTCTGCATATGCTCCATCGCGGTTGGGCTCATAATCGAGATAGTGGTGATGTACCCAATTCAGAAACGAAGTTACAGAAACGGAATCGACAATTTACTGGTTCTCCTCATTGGTGGGATCCCAATTGCCATGCCAACTGTTTTATCGGTGACCATGGCAATCGGGTCCCACAAGCTTTCGGAACAAGGTGCCATCACCAAAAGAATGACAGCCATTGAAGAAATGGCTGGGATGGATGTTCTATGTAGTGACAAAACTGGCACTCTAACCCTCAACAAACTCACAGTTGACAAAACCCTCATCGAGGTCAGTTTTTTTTTTTCAAGTGGAATTTTAACACAAAATTTAACATGAAAAGATTAAACAAAATCCCTTATTTTCTTCTTCAGGTTTTTGTGAAGGATATGGATAAAGACACAGTGATTTTATATGGAGCAAGGGCTTCAAGGGTAGAAAATCAAGATGCCATTGATGCTTGTATTGTAGGAATGCTTGGAGATCCTAAGGAGGTAATACTAACAATATAAGATGTTTTTTTCTTTTTTTTTGGTAACTGTGGTTGTCTGGGCCAATTTGCACACATCTCAACTAATTCCATGAGACTCTGAAGATAATAGCCAGTAAAATCCTCAGTGGTTGAGGCCCTGAGGGGGAAGTGGTGAAATATCTCATCTGTCCAAGGTTTTGATTCCAGGGGTAGTTGTCAGTTGTCACCACTGAGTTTATCAGGACTGATTTCTTACAGTCACAATTTGCTGATTAACAGGAATGTTTCTTTCATTTATGCAGGCACGAGCAGGGATCACTGAGGTACATTTTCTTCCCTTCAATCCCGTTGACAAACGAACGGCAATAACATATATAGATCAAAGCGGAAATTGGCACAGGCTGAGCAAAGGTGCACCCGAGCAGGTACAATAAACTTATCTAGATTGCAACTTTACAAATATTAAACATAATCCTTTTTCATTTGTTCCTATATATATATATATATATCTACTTAATTTTCTTGAAAAATCTCTCAGATTGTGGAGCTTTGCAACCTAAAGACCGAAGAAAAGAATCGAGTTTTCTCGATCATCGATAAATTCGCCGAACGTGGTCTTCGTTCTCTTGCTGTATGCCAACAGGTGTATATCTTACCCTCCCCAGACTCTATCTCCCTGTGGGGTATATATACTTTGGACCCCACCTCTGCGTGAGATATACTGGGTTTGTTTTTTTTTTTTTTTAAACTAATGATCTGGGTGGTTCTTGTATATATAGAGTGTACCCGAGAAAACAAAAGAGAGCCCCGGAGGACCATGGGTGTTCGTCGGTTTATTGCCGCTATTTGACCCACCAAGGCACGATAGTGCGGAAACCATTCGACGTGCCCTCCACCTTGGTGTCAACGTCAAAATGATCACTGGTGATCAGCTCGCCATTGGAAAAGAAACCGGCCGAAGGCTAGGAATGGGAACAAATATGTATCCATCTTCTTCTCTCCTTGGCCAAAACAAAGATACAGCCATTGCAAATGTCCCTATTGAGGAGCTTATCGAAAAAGCCGACGGTTTCGCTGGAGTCTTTCCGGGTAAAAAAGAATACACTATTCACTCTCTATTAAAACTCAAATTTAAGAACGATTTAAAAAGACGAAACTAATATTATATATATATATATATATATGTAATGCAGAACATAAGTACGAAATCGTGAAGAAACTACAGGAGAGAAAGCACATTTGTGGAATGACGGGAGACGGTGTGAATGATGCACCGGCGCTAAAAAGGGCCGACATCGGTATTGCGGTGGCCGACGCCACGGATGCCGCTAGAGGCGCGTCGGATATCGTGTTGACCGAACCGGGACTTAGTGTGATCGTTAGTGCGGTTTTAACTAGCCGAGCCATCTTTCAAAGGATGAAAAACTACACCATATATGCCGTATCTATCACCATCCGTATCGTACTCGGTTTCATGCTCATCGCTCTTATCTGGAAGTTCGATTTCTCACCTTTCATGGTTTTGATTATTGCCATCCTTAACGATGGAACCATTATGACCATTTCTAAGGATAAGGTCAAACCGAGCCCGTTACCCGACTCATGGAAGTTGAAGGAAATCTTTGCCACTGGGATCGTTCTTGGCACTTACTTAGCCGTTATGACCGTTATTTTCTTCTGGCTAGCAAAGGAATCCAACTTCTTTACCGTAAGTTTAACCGCTAATTTATTTATTAACTTTTGTGTGGAATATACTGGGTTTGTTTTTATATATTTAATATCATTATTTTTTCAGGACCATTTTGGTGTACACCCGATAAAAAACAACGAACACGAGCTTATGTCGGCTCTTTACCTCCAAGTTAGTATCATCAGTCAGGCGCTCATTTTCGTCACTAGGTCAAGAAGCTGGTCGTTCGTTGAACGACCCGGTTTTCTACTCTGCTTCGCATTTTTGATAGCACAACTGGTGAGTTTATTCATTAAATTTCAAATTTCAAATTTCAAATTTACGGAGACCATATTTCAGTATGGGATATATATGTAGTATCTTTCTATTAAGTGTACTAACAAATCTCGTTTCAATGAAGATTGCTACTTTAATCGCTGTCTATGCGGAATGGGACTTTGCAAGAGTGAGCGGAATCGGCTGGGGTTGGGCAGGTGTGATTTGGGCGTATAGCATCGTCTTCTACTTCCCGTTAGATATTTTCAAATTTATCATCCGATACGCATTGAGCGGAAAGGCATGGGACAATATGCTCCAAAACAAGGCAAGCCCTTTTTTCCGCTACTATATCTGCTTACATCTTACCCTCCCCAGATTCTGCCTGCTGGCGGAATATAATTACTAAATTGATCAATATTCTAATTATTATACTTTTGGGCATATCTAGACCGCTTTCACCACCAAAAAGGACTACGGACGTGGTGAGAGGGAAGCGCAATGGGCCACCGCTCAACGAACCCTGCACGGCCTTCAAGCACCCGATGCAAACGAGATCTTGAAAGATAAGAACAACTATAGGGAATTATCTGAGCTTGCAGAACAAGCAAAAAGGCGAGCGGAGGTCGCTAGGTAAGTCTTACATCTTGTTTCTAAAAAGATATGTAGAACCCATTTGAATTCTATCTGGTCTAGCTAGCTGATGTAGGACTATAACCTGATATATATATCTGATATTACAGGTTGAGGGAGCTTCATACTCTGAAAGGACACGTCGAATCAGTGGTGAAGCTCAAGGGTCTCGATATCGAAACCATTCAACAACACTACACGGTTTAGAGTCGCCAAGAACACGATTTTTTCTCGAGAAACTTAGAAATAAGAATTAGGAAAGCAAGATTTCGAAGAAAGTTTGTTTTTCATGGAAGATTTCGCCATGACCGAAGATGTGGGAATAAGCCAGCCAACAGTATCGAGCTACAGATGATCTACATTTAGCAAAAAGAGCTTAATTCTGTAGTACTCGAATCTCATATTCTTTTTTCGATTATTAACAATTGTATTCAATCTTGATTCTATTCATTTATGAACACCCATAATATTATTCGAGTTCTAATTGAATCCAAGATGAATAATCATGTGTGAATAAAGTACACAAACACTTCATTTTCCACATGAATTCATTATGAATTCATGTGAAGATCATAATGAATACATGTGACATTAAGACAGCTGAAATAGTAAGAATGAAGCTTTCAAGCAACCACCAACTGTAGAGTCACAAAATAAACATGTTTTCTGGGCTACCACATTAAATATTAATCTCATGTACATTGTACTTGGCCAAAATCCAACAATTATGAGTAAAAGTACACCCATAAATGCATGGAAACCAAACTAACTCAGTATATCCCACCTAGGGTAGAGGTCGGATATGTGTACATCTCACCCTTCCCGGACCCCACCATCAGGTGGGATATACTGGGTTTGTTTGGTTTTAGGTGGGGTTTTGGGGTGGGATGTACACCTCTACTCCAGACAGTAAAACAGTTGTTTCCGTGAAAATCTGTACACACACTAGTCAGTGTGTAGAGATGACCTAATTAAGATTCGGTAACTCTTAAGGACCCTCCGAGCTCCACGGGTACGAGTGGGATGAATGAATGCAAAACGTCTGTAATCAATGGTCTATAACTTGGTTCGGGTTGTACACATAGCACGGCTACGGCAGCCACCTGTTTATGAAAAAACAAATGGAATTTTTTTTTAAATTAAGTCGAGAAATTAATCAACCAAAGGGTCATTGGCCCACCGGTCCTGATAGTCGGTGTGTAAAAGTATCTGTCGTATATAAATATTAGAGTAAATTATGATTTTCATCCCTGTGGTTTGTTAATAATTTCCATTTTCGTCCATGTGGTTCAGAAATTGAGATTTTAGTCCCTATGGTTTGCAATTTATATTATTTCCATCCCTAGAGTCCTAGACTAAATTGTTACCTTTAAGTACAAGAGACCAAAACAGTAATGAATTGTAAACCACAGGGACACAAACAACAATAAATTATAAATCATAAGGATGAAAATAGTAATGAATTACAAACCATAGTGACGAAAAACCGCAACTTTTCAACTTATTAACCACTCGCAATTTTTAACAAACCACAGGGACGAAAGAACGCAATTTACTCTAAATATTATATACTTCAAAGAATGTGATTAAATGATTTAAAAGTCGAATAAAAAGATTGTACTAACTTGATACAAGTGTTTCAAGTCCATTGTATCTCTAATCACGGGATCGACAATATTAGGAAGCTTCGATCGGTCCGTTAGCTGCGGCATTGCCTGTTTATCGAACAAAATATTTACTATTTTAACGTTCGAAAAAAGGACTTCTTTTATGGCGATTTAAGATAACTATAATCAATTTTATTGCGTACCCATGTGACAATAGATTGGCAATGAGATGGTGACATTTTCTCCACGGGTTTTCTTCCTATTAAAAGCTCGAGAAGTACAACTCCAAATGCGTAGACGTCACTTTTATCGGTAAGTTTACCTATAAAATTTACCATCTTATATTGCTAGAATTAATGAAAATGTAGTTAAAAAGATGAGAAAAACGAACGATTGTATACCATCCAAGAGGTATTCCGGAGCTACATAACCTAACGTTCCTGAAAGTTTTACGCTATTCTTGCCATGAATTCCTCCCGTGATGGCAAGTCCGAAATCAGAAAGCTTAACCGAGTCAAACATTATTAGCTGAAGTTGAATCGAGTCAAACACCCTGGTAACCGTTCATCTAGACAGTATGCAGATGTGCATACAAGTAATTGAAGTTGGTTTTTGGTTTTTATGCATGTGTGCATGTTACAAATTACTTGTATGCACATGTGCATACCTTCCAGATGAATGATTACCAGAGTGTTCCTCATTTTTCATTTTTTTATGGTTTACCCTGAACCTGGCCATCCATATATATATATATATATATAGAGAGAGAGAGAGAGATTCATTTAGGAACCCCAAAACCACTTATTTTATGAGTATTCATGATGAATGTTACATTTATCATAAATACTTTATCACGTTATTCATCACAAATACTCGCAAAAATGGTGGTTCTTAGTTCCTAAATGAACCTCCCTCTATATATATATATGCATATATATATATAAGGGCAGGTTCATACAAGAACACCCTCTATTTAAAGGAACATTCTTAGAACCACATATAATGTGGGTCCCACACAATATAAAATCATATCTGATTCAATGGGACCCACCATTGAATCAGATATGATTTTATATTGTGTGGGACCCACATCATATGTGGTTCTAAGAATGTTCCTTTAAATATGCAAAGTTCTCATTTGAACCTACCTCTACCTCTCTCTCTATATATGTATATATATATATATATATATATATATGTTTGATGGTTTCATGATAACAACAACGAGGCTTACTTTAGCATTGAAGTTGGAACCAAGAAGAATGTTCGACGATTTAAGATCTCTATGAATCACAGGCGGGCTACAACGCTCATGAAGATACTCTAGTCCTCTATTCAATCCAAAAGATACAAAAAAAAACACCCATTTATTAATCATCAAGAATCAACAAGATCCAATAACATAAAGATAAATCATCACGATCCAAAAACATAAAAGATGGATAATTGAATACGAACAATGGGAATGGATGAATATATACCGTGCAATATCGAGTGCAACTTTCATTCGGTTCTGCCAACTTAAACCAGATCCATTTGACGGCCCTTAATAGTATAGAAAGAAAACAAGTAACACAAAAAAAAGGAATCTATAAGCAATCCTTATCGTTCATCGATTGTTTTCAGAAAATAAAAAAAAAACGAAAAGAGAATTTACCATGTAATTGGGACTCTAAGGAACCGTTATGCATCATTTCGTAGACCAAAAACCTGGTCTCCCCATGTATGCAATAACCCAAAAGATTAACAATGTTTTGATGTTGAACTCTGCTTAAACAATTGATCTCATTCTGCAAACAAAACCACATAATTGGAAAAAGGTCGTAATTCTTAGAAGTATGTTGAACATACTTTAAAAATAAAACAAACCCAGTAGGTCCCACCGTGTGATCTAGGTCTGGCAGTAAGATGTATGTAGACCTGATCTCTATCCCAAAGAGTATAGAGGTTGTATGATGTACACAGACCTGACATCTATCCAAAGAGTAGGGCAACAGTAATGATGTATGCAGACCTGACACCTATCCAAGAGTAGTAGAATAATGTACGAAGACCTGACGTCTATCCAAAGAGTAGGGCAGTATGATGTATGCAAACCTGACCTCTACCGAAGGAGTAGAGCAGGTTGTTTGACAGTTGCTGCGACTGGTTTGGTGCAGAATAATTAAGTGGTCAGAATGATTAAGAGGCTCTTATGATATAGTGCAAAATGAAATATAATTATTTGGTAATTGTTCATGATGTAATTAGGGCTCTTAATGGTTAATGGAGTTCCAAGATACAAAATGATTCATAGAGTTTTGTAACCATTAATTGGCCGATTTATTTTTTGCCAAACAGAATTCACCTCTTAATGATTCAGAGGCCGCCTCTTAATGGGACTGTTAAAGAAGTAAACAAAACGGTCCCTAAGACCTCTACTCAAAAAGTAGAGCGGCAGTATGATGTATGCAGACCAGACCTGACCTCTACGCTAGAAACGGCACATCAAACCTCAAAAACTTACCTCAAATCCTCTTTGGGCATCTGGTCCACCACCATGGATTCTTTTCACAGCTGCAAGAAAATGATCATTGAAACAAGCCTTGTATACACTCCCAAATGATCCATGCCCTATGATATTGTCTTCATGAAAACCATTCGTTGCAGATACTAACCATTCGTATTCGATAACCGTCACCGATCCCTTCTTACCAGCCATTCTTAAAGGATTAAATTTATCCAAAATTGGACCCAATGATAACCCTTTTGAAGCATCTATGATTATATATGTATATATATATATATAAAACAAAAAGTTAGTCAAGATTATAAATTGTTCATAATTTTGGTCAATAAAAAAGATAAAAAGATACCTTGACTTTGTTGGGCTTTTTTCATATTAGAGGTTCTTTTTGAGGATTTTTGTAACCTATAGATCCAAAAACATGATAACAATAGAAGAATTGCAGCAAGAAGAGATGAAGCAACAATGAGTGCTACAAGAATCTTCTTGTTCAAATCTTCATGGTGAATTACTCTGATTTCTGATACTCCTGTTTTTAGCAAGAAACCCAATTAATATTTTCTAAAGCAAAACCGCCATAATTACACCAAAAAATAAAATTTTCAGAGCAATATATCAAGATTTCTTGATTGAGTCATTTTATCAAACAGATGAACTGCATTGAACTCAGAACTGAAGATCATACTGACCCATTTGACTTCTTTTCCAAATTTGTAAAAATGCATGTGGGTAATAAAACGTAGAAGGATTTTCCTCCAAGAACTTAAAAAAAAGATGAGTTTTTTTGTGTGAAATACCTGGAGAAGGAGCTTCGTGTTCTGTGGGTATTTGAGAAAATGGAGGTTTTTTCTCAGTGGGAAGAAGAGGGTCGGCCATGTCCATGGAAGAAAGAGGAGGGTCAGTGGTGAAAGCATGAATTGGGAGTGTAAAAGAACATAAAACCAAAATGGGTATCATGAAAAGAAGATTCATCTCCATTTTTTTGCAGAAAGATTCGTTTAGAATGGAAAGGAGGAGACAAAAGAGAGAAAGGAAGCTATAAGAATGGAGGATAGTCCCAAAATTTATGTATTTTGTCCTTTGATGGTTTCATGCTTTGAATTTTGAAATGTTACCCATTGTTCTTCCTTTTTAAGTATATCTCTCTCTCTCTCTCTCTCTCTCTCTCTCTCTATATATATATATATATATATAAATTAAAATACAATAATTTGAATATCCATGAAATTCAATCACTCAATCTTTATTTGAATAGAAATCAATGGTAAATGATGATGAACTTATTAGTTATTATACATTTTATTCTTTGGATTAGATTTTTTTTGCTTTTAAATAATTATTTATATCGGTTCAAAACAATTGTTTATATTATTATTTCAATTTATCTTAAAATAAATGTTTATTTTTAAAAATAAAATGTACGTTTTCTCATTTTATCCTTTTATCTTAAGGTGAATAAAAAATATCTATATATAATTAACAGTAAATTGTATTTTTATTAATTAAAAAGTATAATCGTAATACAATTTTTAAAACTATGTATTTTTTTATTGTGTATATTTATTTTGAGACGAAATAAGTAATATAATTGAAAACAAAAAGAGAATATGGTTAAATTAATTACAAACAATATATTTTTAATCAAACATGATCGTTATGTTTATGTGATTGTTATATTTGTAGTTGTTTATTTTATTTTTTAATAGTACTTTTGGATTTATTCTTATATTTTAATCATGTGATACTTGTAAAATCATTAAGTGAAGGTACATTTTATCACACCCTTGGAGGATATAATTTTTTTTTGTCTTTGTATGCGATGAACTTAGTAACTTTTTATTTGACAGCTATAACTTCAGTATATTAATTGTATCCCTTTACTTGTTTTCAATAGATACAAAAAAATGTGACTTGGTTGCTGAACAAGTTTAAAAGGGCAATGATGGACGAACTTTGGCAACTTCTTTCTTTTACTGTATATTAATTGAACCCTGTTACTTGTTTTCGATATCCGCCAAAAAAGTGACTAGATGTCGATCAAGTTTGAACGGACATGATAGATGAACTTTGTAACTAGATCTTGAAAAAGCGATTTTATAACCGAACAATGGTAAATCAATCATTGAGCCACAGTGGATCTTTGAAGCCATGAAAACAACTGTAGTTGCAATCTTCATTGAATTGTCTTAGTAGAAAAGCGTGAAGTTTTCAAAATAATGTATCAGTTTTAAATATGGCATTATATCCTGTCCCAATATATTACAATTTATCTTTCACATGATGGTCATATACTGATATCTAATGTTTTTGAAGGATAGCACAAACTATGTTTTTAACATTTGTGAAATTAAAAGCCAAATGTTTTGTTTTTTGTACTTAAATGTCTTATTAATGATATAATAACTTTATATTACTATTATTAATTAAATAAAATGAAAAAAATGGAAAGTCCTTTCTAAAGGCATGTTTCAAATATTATTTGTTTATTTATAAACATTTGTTAGAAAAATATTAAGATAAAACATTACTAGCTTTTATTAGTTTTTTTTAATTACACGACTTTATAAAAATACAGTATTTGTCAATTACAACTTTTTAATCAAATTATTGATACAAATAATTAACTATGTACAAAAGAACAAGAGAAGAAATAATTTGACAAAAGCAAATGCTAATCATCTGGCTTTGTTGATGATTTAGTTATTTAAATAAAGATATTATAATTATGACTAGTTTTTTAAATAATTAATTATGACTATTAGAATTTAGAACACAAACATATGGTTAATAAATAATATTTTAAGGATATAATAATAAATTATATATATGAATAAACAAAAAGAACCATCTAGCTTTTTAGTTTAAAATTTACATCAAGTTCAATCAAAATCCATCCAAATATGATAAAATAATCATATATTTATTCAATTCAATTTTAAGTTTAAGAATTATTAAATGAAAATTAATCTAAAGTTCATAATTAATTAATTTAATTTAAATGTTGATCTTGAATTTAGATTCGTTAATATATATTTAGTACAAGTCTAAAACCTTCTATCGAACCACACCCATTCTTGTTGTCACATCTCTGAGCCGAGCTCTTTGCCTTTTTGTGCCTTTGGGATCTACCCCATGGTTTTCTTTCGGTCTAAAATCTTTTTATCATCAGTTTTACATTTTATGTTTTAACTACAAAAGAAATCTAAATTAGCTTTTTTTATAACATTCAAGGTTAACCGTATCAAATATTGTCCATTTTGTTCATGCACAGACTCACCTTTATAAGCTCGTCTGATAAAGAAGATGTTCAGTTCCTTATAAGATAATGTTCATTCCCTTCCCTCAACCAATGTGATATCTTAAAATCCACCCCCTTGGTAACACACCGGTTTCGTTCCCGACTCTAATACCATTTGTAACGCCTCAGATCTAAAGTAAGAGACTGAGTCAATAATTTTTAATTCAACTTAAAATTATGATAAAGGTAATCGTTAACCTGTAACCAGGGGCGGATGTAGCATGTGGTGGGGGTGGGGGGGGGGGGGGGGTCCAACGACCCCCGTAAATTGTTAAAATAAATAAATTATATAGGCTAAAAAATATCAAAAATACTAAATTTAGCCTTAGTCTCCCCTAGTAAAAAAGTTCAAGGGACTCCATCTTGCGCGCGATTGACAAAAACACTAAAAGATTTCTTGAAATGAAAAAAAAAACTGAAAAAATCTTTCGAAATCGACAAAAACACTAAGAAAATCTCTCAAAATCAACAAAAACACTAAGAAAATCATTTGAAATCAACTAAAAACTTAAAAAAAATTCCGAAAGATAATTTTACGCGTTTTTAGTCTATCTTAATGAAACCCTAATGGATAAAAATTCTGAATCTGCTACCACCTATAACTTTAGGTTTATAAGAAGTTTATAATTTTTTTTTCATGTAGGACATATCCTTACAATTGTAGTATTGATTACAACAATTGAATGATTTTATATGGTTTTTTTTATCATTTGTATTAAAAATATACAATATCTCTAAAAATTTTATTAAATTCAAAAATACTACTTTTATTTAATTAGAAAAAATAGAAAGGTGGGGAAAAAGTGAAGGGAAAGCAATAACTTTATCCATGCAAAAAGGGTGGAAATGGGATTCCACCCAACCATCATGTGGCGGTTATCAAAACCTTCCCCTAAACTGCTCAGGGGTTTTAAGAGGGGTGGGGGTGGGTGGGTTGTAAAATGACAAAATTGCCCCTCTGATGCAGGTGCTGACTTCTCAACCTTTTCAGGCAGACTATAAAGGAGGCATGCCTTGGCTGCAAACACCAAGTACCCCAGCTTTTGTTTTGCTAATTTTATGCAAACGCAACTTTCCTATCCTGCCCCTTACCAATCGAGGGGTATTTTTGGTATTTTGAAGTTTTTCCAATTGTTGTTGTGGGTGAAGTCACATGTCCCTTGTGGTGTTCCTTTTGTTGCTTCCAAAACAAGGTTATACATATCATTTATATTGTTGCATCCTTTTCCTCCAAGGAAGGGTATTTTTGTCATTTTTATTAAATGTAATATTTGTTTAAGCTTGTGTTTTATTAGGCTATGTTTGGCAAACTAACTGATAAGTTAATCGATAGCTGATAAACTGGCTGATATAGCTGATAAGCTACCTGATGAAAAAAATCATGTTTGGCAAAACTAGCGTATAAGAATGTAAAATAACCAAGAAAAACATATTGAAAAATAGAAATAATAATTAATAATTAATATTAATGAGGGTTATAATTAGAAAAAATGACAATAAGCTCCCAAAACGTTACTTCGAGTAGCGTTTCAATAAGTTAGCTTATGGTTTATCAAACGTGTACACTGAAAATAAGCTAGCTTATAAACCAACATATTTTTGCCAAACATAGCCTTAATTGTTTTGTTTAAATTATATAGATGTGTTTATATGTACGCATATATATATATATATATAAGTGTCAAATAACATGTGATTTTATGATAAAATCACATTAGATACACACGTATCAAGTAGACTAGCCATTGCCTCCAAAGGTTGTCTGGCCTAGCGGGTATTAGGTAACATCCTAAGTCACCAGTGGATGGTATCATAGGTTGGCGAGGGTTCGAATCGAACCCCGTGACTGACAATTCTGAGGTATCCAGCTTTTGGGCCGGTCCTATGGGCCAGTTCAGGGGCCAGTCCTATGGGCTGGATCATGGGCGCAGAGGATTAGTCGGTGTCCGTTTGGATCCGGATACCCCTGGGATGTGTGAGTGTGTTAAAATGACGTCCAAAAAAAAGACTAGCCATTCCCCGTGTGATTTTTCGCACGACCCCGGTTGTGTTGACTAGTTGTACATTTCCTTCTAAACATGTTGTATCACATGTGATTATGCTTTAAAATCATATATGATTTGATCATTCTTGTATATTGGATATGTTGATCGACTTTTTTCATAATCCTCCTTTATACATGCATACATACATATATAGGGGCGGATTTAAATGTGAACTCAAATTTGGTTGTAAACGTGAGAACAAAGAATAGCGCGACAAATGTCCCATTCAGTTTGAATATATTAAGACTGAATGATGTGTTATTCATAATGAATAATGTATGAACTTCACATTCGTTATTCATACCGAATGTCTTTCATTACTCTGATTGAATGAGACACGTGTTGCGCTCTCCTTTGTCCTCGTATTCGCAACCAAATTTAATTTGCATTTAAACTTTTTTTTCTCTCTCTTTATATATATATAGAGAAAATTTGATCCATCTATAAAAGTTATCTTCATTTAAATTTTTCTACAAACCATTCACTAAAATGGTTTTTATAAAATGTCTAAAATGATAATAAGTAATGTTTGTGGCCTATGTCTTGTCGTTTTAATGGTATGGTACACGTAACAATAAAAGATTGTGTGGGTGGCCAAGTACCGAATCAAACCAACCAAATGTAAGTAACCTCTTAAAATATTTATAAGGGTAAATTAATTAGATAAAAAATGAAAAATTAATTAAAATAATTATTTTTAGGCTTTAAATCATCTATTTTTTCAATATTTTAAAAATGTTATTATCTTTGCAAATAACAACTCATCAACTTCCGAATAAATCAAAGTATAAAAAAATGAAGTTTTTGAACCTGGTCTGCAAGTGCAGAGACCAAGTATGTAAATTAGTCCCACCATGCGGAAATGTCACCTGTGGACTTTTATCTAATTTATATATTTGGTTCTTATACTTGCGAACCTGGATCAGAAACTTTTATTTTACATTTTGACCCTTCCACAAATTAAGGAGGTGTCACTTACGTAAAGAAAAATAGGTATTTATATCAATTTTCCTAAAAAATTAACATATTATTTAACCTTGATCGATCCACCGACAACTTGACCATTTCTTTGAGTGGTAAAAATTATATAAACCTTTTTTATAATTTTAGTACATGTATAATATGCGTTCAAAAAGATTAGAACAGCCATGGTTTTTTATTTAAAGGTTTAAATATTTTTAAAAAAATTATATACACTTATTATTGAAAGCATGCTTACAAAAATAAAAATTGAAATAAAGTACATTTTGTTATGTAATATCCTAAAATCATTAGTAGTGTCGGTAGTAAACGATACATATGATATTTATTGAGTCTTGTTAAGTTAAATGTACTGGATTTGAATCACACATCATGACGAATAAAGTTGAAATTTTCAAGCGATGACAATGATGAAAATGCAACATTTACTAACAAACAATGCAGAACAACTTGGGATCGAACTAATAAAATGAATAACATTATATATAATTAAGAACCAAAGATAGCACAAGTAAATAATTCACGGATTTAATGTAAGATCCACCATTGCAAGGATGTGTGCGTTCACACATGAAAGGGATAGGGGTTTTTTTATTCAAAAACATATTATAACTGAAATCAGTATGT
Organism: Silybum marianum; assembly: GCA_036898165.1. Taxonomy (NCBI): domain Eukaryota; kingdom Viridiplantae; phylum Streptophyta; class Magnoliopsida; order Asterales; family Asteraceae; genus Silybum; species Silybum marianum. The sequence goes on from CM072535.1 coordinate 35,086,150, forward strand.
GCTTAATCTTGAATAAACTTCTCATTGATACTTAATAATCAAAATGTTTTTGTCAACTAATTAAGCTTTCAAAGGGTTTCCAAAACGAACACGAATCAAGAAAACCAACCAAAGGATCACAAATCTGTAAGCTATAAACCACCATGTCTTGTGTTTTCTCACTCGACAATGATCAAATCCTAAAATCAAGAAAAAAAGTTCATAGCATGAAAAAGAATGTGTAGCGTACATGAGTATATCGTGCCAAATAACCAGATTTTTTTTATTTTGATGAGGATATGCTATTATAGCATGACTATGTTGCATATAGGGACAATGATTGTGTTAAATTTTTAAAAATCTTCTATTGAATCTGTGAAGCATTTTAGACATCAATACCATTTTTACACATTAATGACGTCTAAAAGTCACTCAAATTTTGTTTTTTCCATGTGTAATTGGATTTTTCAAAGCACCCAATAACAATAATTGGTTGAACTTGAATCTTAATAACTACGGTCACCTTCAAAGTCAAAGAGTAGGAAACCTTCACATCATAATCAGCTGTATAATATGTTAATAATATTTAAATATTTGAATCTACTGTAATTTATCTACAAATCATTCAATTGTATTATGTTTTATTCAAAACAACTCAATTTTTCAACAAGTCAAAATTACACATGTAGTTATTAATTTCATACATGTTTCAACCAGATCGGAAAAAAAATGTTTCTTAATTCTTATGTTAATAAATTTCCGATTTTATCATAATCTATCGTAAACCTTTTCGTCCTTATCTCGAGGCATTGTTTGTGGCTTCCAAACATACATTCTTTTTAATATATTATGTTTTTAATTTCTTCTCCATGCAAATAAGACATCAAAAATTATTTGAAGTCATTTATTTTGATGCATTTTAATATTTATATTTATACTTTTAACAAAATATAATGGTCAATTTCTTAAAAAAGAAATACTATTTTTTTTTCTCTTTAAATGGCCCATGATATGTAGTTTTTCATAACCCCAATTGTTGTTTTACATAGAACCATTAAAGAACCCACCCACGCTTCACGCTCGTACTTTTTCTATTTTAAATGGGATTAAAAAATAATATGAACTAAAAAATTATTTTTTTATATAAAAATTTGGAAAATAATAGTATTAATATTTAAGTTGGATAATCAAAATTTGTGTAAATCTTTTTGGCGTTGACTTGCATTGAATGTTGGCACGTAAAAAGAAGGGTTATTGAATTCAACTCCCAACTGCACACACACTCCCCAATACTCCCTTTCTCTTTTTTTATTTCGTCTTAAAATAAATTTTTATATTATCATTTTAGTTTTTTTAGTTAACTAAAAAAACATAGGAATCACATATTCTATAAATTATGTATATTTTTTTTAGGGTGGACAATTATTTTGAAGCGGATGAACTCCATCGTTTAAAATAAATATCCACAATAAGAATGATATATGATTTTAAAAATATGTAATTATTACATTTTATAAATAACTGAATTATACTTTTACTCTTAATAATATAGACACAAACTTTTTCATCTCGTAACTAATAATAGGATGCATGGAAAGGTGGAAACTTACATTTGAAAGTGTACATTTATTTCAAAATAAACTAAACTAGAAACGTAGATAGTGGATACTTAAGGGATGAAGGAGCATAAAATAAAATAACAGTTTTACTTTTTTTAAGGAAACATTTTATTTTAAAAAAGATTAAGTGTATAAGAGCATGTCCAACATGTTTTCTATATTTTTTCTAAAATAGAGAACCAAAATATAAAATTTCTAAAAGCAATGACATTCAACTCCAACAGATTTGTTATTTTAGAAAATTTAACACAAATTCTATTAATATAATATTCTCAAATTTATCATCCCAATACAGTTTTTACAAAAAAACTTATTATAAAATAATAAAGATTTAATCTCATTGGTAGATTGAAAAAAATAATTATTTCTCACTTCTACCATCAAGTTTTAGAGATTTCTCTAAATTTGGAAAAATTCCAAGTTTTCTCAAATATAAAAATCAATATAGCAAAGCTATTGGAGATGTTTAGAGAAAAAGAACACACTTTTTGCTATTTTAGCAATGCTGTTGGAGATGCTCTAAAGAAACAAAACAAACTAACACGATTTCCTCGAGTAACTGAGAGGTGCAGAAAAAGAATAGGAGTTCACAAATTAGACCCAAGTTGATTTTCAATAAGTATAGAAGTTATAGTTATAACGTCACGGCAAAGCTTTTACATGTATTTATTTTCCTTTAACAAAAAAATTTATCTGTTTTTATAATCATGATCGAAACTTTAACTAATTTATTCATTTGAAAGTGATAAGATAGATGTAAAATTCGTGAAATTAATTAAAAGTAAAGATAAAAATAAATGAAAGTAATTGAATATAACTGAATGTAGTTAAAAAAAAGTCAACTCAGTCAAAAATTAATAAATGTTCTTAACATTCTAATTATAAATGTTGTTTTTACATGATCCTAAGTTTTTACTGGTTTTTTTATTTTAATTTGTCTGCATGGTAAAGACAATTTCATCCAATTTATAGTTTGTTGGTAACAAATAGTTAATAACAGTTAAGATGGAAAATTAGTTAAGGGTAAAAATGCTTAGTAAAGACAAATTCAATCAATTTAAGGGCAACAATTGTAATTTGGTTGACTAAGGGTGTAGTAATTAACTAATTATGTATTTATTATATATTATTTGTCATTTCTATAATAGATAAATGATAGTGTGGGAATAATAATTAAGATGAAAAGTATAAGAAGAAATCTGGGCTCTTAATTATTTTTATATATATTTTTTTTGAACGGCAAGTTAACTCAGACACACGTTCCAGCGGTATCGGACCTCCATTACGGGCCAACCCACTAATCTGCTACGACCCGGTCCAACCTATGGCTGAACCCGACCGGCAGGGTAGAGGGTCCCATAGACTGGACCCACCCATACCGGCCTCGAAGGACCAGACCCAGAGTCTGGATATCTCAGGAAAGTGTCGCTCGCGGTATTCGAACCTGGGTAGTGTGGCTTTCACCCGACACCCCTCAGGATGTTACCTATCCAACTGAGTGCATCTGGGTGTATCTCATTAGTGTTGATCTTCAGTTATGATTGATCCAAATATAAATATCTCTTTTTACCTTTCTAACAATAATTTTAATTATCATCGGAACCAACCCGCTCTATAATATACACTTATTTTGGTATGAATAAAGTAAAAGACTTGGGATTTCTTTACCTATTGCTTACAATGTTGATTCAATCAGTACAACTGACTCGATCAACATCAACTAATTTACCTAGCTACATATCTGACTGATGATGCCGATCAAGAGTACTTATCCAACCAGTATTATAACTTCATCTACTAAGTCAACATAAGACGATAAAGGCATTCTTTATCAGTAAACACTTATACTGTACTCAATAATTAAACAACTATTTTCAATCAATACTTATCCAGACCGAATCTGATATCTACTCGGTTAGCGCTTATTCAATTTGTGTCATAGAATTAAGTCAACGAACCATCTAGAAAGTCAAAAAAAGCGTTGACCAATGACCATGCAAGTTTGCATGGCTTTGAATGCCACTTCCTCTATAAATACTCTTTTCTTTACTTCTATTAGTTCTATAGCTTCATGGTCAACAATGGTCAAACCACACAAGTTGGTAATGCTACAATTCTTATTGCTTCTTTCCATCGCCACCGTCTGCTGCCGTCCAACCACCATACGCCACCGTAGTCTACCACCAAATTGTGTCCCAATTTTTGGAGTCTGTAGTGATCAATGGCCTTTCTCTCCCATCTCTTCCAACAACAACAACCCATATATACCAAGACCTTTCCTCCGCCGCCAACTTCCGCCGGTCGTCGTCCTCCCACCACCGGCGGATTCTGATCCGTCATTCTCACCGCTAGTTGCATCCCCACCGCCGCCACGCTACACCACCCTTCCTCCACCATCGGATTCCGATCCGTCGTTCTCACCGCTCGTTGCATCCCCGCCACCGCCACGACCACGCTACACGTTTCCTCCCTTTGCACCTGAGCTGCCACCATTTTATCGTGATACGAATACGGCACCACCACTAGTGGGGTTGTCGTTTTCACCGCCAGCGGCCGCCAGTAACCTCCCACCGGAGATATCTCTACCGCCACCCGCACAAGACAACATGCAGCCAGAACCGTTCAATGTCGTCCCACCACCACCACCGCCACTCGTTCCGATAGTATCTCAGCCACAAGAAATCAGAATGCCGCCACCGGTGGACGAAAGTGCAACCGCGGAACCACGGCTGCCGCCGGTGGTGCAATCTCCTCCGGCAGCTTAATAGTTGAGAGTTATTGTCAAATGTTATTATCAGTGTACTAGAGTTTATTAGGATTAAGCATATGTATGCTACTATTTAATTTGTGTCCTGTTTTCTTTGACGTTAAAAAGCTATAAAAAGAATATTAAAATACCCATATATTATCTATCCACATACAATCTTGGTGTGTTTGGTATGGAGAACAAGATGAGAGATGACCGAACAAAATCAGTAATCTCTTACGCTATGTTATACATATATAGCTGTCAAAATTTGAAATCACGAAATAGTGGCTATCGCGATTGTATACCAGTCCAAATATAGCGGTTCACATAATAGAGTTGGTGAGACCAACCTGTTTTTGTAAGACGATAAAATAACACTGAACCTTCACAACAACAAGGTATAAAGAAAACCGAACATATACAACAAAAACACTGAAAACTCTCATCAACCCTAGGTTTGGCGCACTGGTTAAGCCTCAAGACTTCAGACCATTCGTTCTCATCTACCTGTGGGTTCGATGTAACACCCGGAAATTTTAGTTAAGTTTATGAAACTTTGGAAAAGACTGATACAAGAATTCTGGTATTTCAGACCTATTTTCAAGTATTTATATCATATTTGGTTGGAGAATTAAAGGAGTCCAACGATATTTTTCGGAGTCAATTTGGAGCTAAGACGAAGCAAATATGGGTAAAACATCGTCTAAGGCTAGTTTTCATGTGGGTTAGGATGGAAGCTGGTTACCAGGTGAGTTTCAGAGCTGAAACTAGCTTGATAACTAGCCTAGGCACTTTTGCACTCAATTATGCTTAGCGTGAGTTACAAAGCCAGTTAGCAAATCGTAACTAACTTCACAAGTAGCCCTAAGCTCTTTTTACTTGATTTGTGCTTAGCGTGAGTTACAATGCTAGTTACAAAATGTAACTAGCTTCACAACTAGCGTCAAAGTCTGTTTGGTCAAGAGGGAGCCGCGTGAGTTACCAACGCCAGTTACGAACGTAACTGGCGTCCATATCTGGCATCAGCCTCTGTCAGCGTTTTAAAGACCGAAAATCGGGATCTTTCTCATTTGAACCATATCTCTTTCAATAATGCTCCGATTTGGGTGATTCAAGTTGCTATGGATTCGTCTCTTAAAGCTCTACAACATGGAAACAAGTATGGCTAGAGGCTATTGATGATTTTAGAGCTCATAGGGTGGAAGGTAAGATCACCTCTCCGAAATCTCAAATCTAGGGTTTGGGTTTTTCACCAACAACTCTCATTCTCTCTTGGGTTGTTTTGTGTATGTTTTGGAAGTCATGTAGGTGTTCTTGGAAGGATTGAACCATGGATCTAGAGTTATAGCTCAAGGATCTAAAGTCTTCACCGTATGGAACTCGGTATTGGGGTAAAACCTAAATTTAGCCTAAATCTAGCAAGGTGAGTTCAAGATACTTTGTGAAAACTTTGTACATGCCAAAAACGTCCATTTTAAAGTATTAACATGCTTTACTTGTTATTTATCAAATGTGTGAGTATTTGGGTAATGTTGCATATTTGGTATAAAAAGGATTTATAAATCATGAAAGAGGCTTATGCTTGGGTTTTAGACATTTTGGCAAATAAAGTATAAGTGTGGGTTGTTTGGGTTCAATGTCTTTTAATGAAAACCATTTGGTTGTATTTGCATCTGTCAAGTATTGGAATTTATAAATCGTTGAAAAATACAGGTTATTGCATTATGGGTCATTTTGTAAATGCATGAGTGTGAGTTCAAATCTAAACTTATAAACTCAAATACTTGTTGTGAATGTAGTATTTTACTGATTCCTAAACTTAATTTCAAGTGGTTGTGTATTTGGGTAAGTTTGGAGGTTTTGGGTCAAAATGAGGATTTTGAGTATTTTGTTGTAGATGATGAGTTGAGCATCATTAATGGTTTAAAATACTTGGAAAGGTTATAAAATGAAATAATCTTTGGTTTTGAAACTCAAAATGATTTGACCTAATCTTTGGTAAAAGTTGGACTTGAAAGGAGATGGTTTGTTGAAAAGAGTTTTCAAGGTTGGAAAACTAGTAATACGTCCCGTTGATGTATTTGGTATTAGGACTAGTATGTAATGGATCCATAGGCATATAGTCGGTTTAAAGGCGGGATTGTTGTCCCTTTTTGGTCGCATAGAAGTCATAGGGGGCCTCTTACCGGATGCCATTGACTCTATGCATGCGCAATTTGGGGTCATCAGGGGGCCGTGTACTAAGGTGCATAATCGGTTATAGACCGGTTGCCAGTGACCATTGCACGGGCTTTCATAGGAGCCATCGGGGGCCGTGTACTAAGGTGCATAATCGGTTGTTGACCGATTGCCATTGACTCCTATGGTTGCTCAACATCGAGTAGTGACCTACTTTTGTATCCGTAACCAAAGATGGTATGATCGGGAATCCCCCGTGAACTTTGGATATTTCTATCCCTTTAAAGATCCGCGTGAGTTAACGTTTTATAAAACATGGTTAAAAGTATGTTTTCTATCTCCACGTTTATAAACTCAATCATAGTTGTGTGAGTATTGGAATTGGTATGCCGTTAAAAGAATATTTCTATTTTAAAGTATTCTCTTCTAATGTCATTTTGGTCTAAAGCTTTTATTATGGGACTAGTGAATTTGGGGAAAACCGTTGCTTTTATAATAAGGTTATTTCCTTTGAGAATTATATTTTATCAAACACATCTTTTGGTTTCAAATCAATCATAAATATGTTAAAAACTCTTGAGCTCACTAGGCGTTAAGCCTAACCCTTTTTCTTTGTCGGCATGTGCATCAGGTTATCGTGGGGGTTGGTACTAGTGACACGTGTGGACTTGAGTGCTAGGAAGTGGCACGATAAAGACTCTTGGTGACGTTTTCCGCATTCGGAGATAGCGAATCTTATTGGTTTAGTAACACCCAACCGTAAGTAGGTCTTGTATAGGACTTGATTTGTTTGTTGTAGAGGCTTATTACTGATTGTGGTTTGAGGAAAGTTATTTATTGATGAAATATTAGAAATTTTAAATTAGTCGCTCTTTCCAGATTTGAGGGTGTTACATTCGAATAAGCCTTTGTGGCCATGGAGGTTTACCTGTAATGACTTCAGGCCATTCGTGGTCGTCCAAGGATTAGTCGGTGCATGTAAGTTTCCAAGGCTTCATGGTTAAAAAAAACACCGTAAATGTCTGTTTTTGTAAACTGTGAAAGTCTATTTTTGTACCTTTACTGTATTTTCGTTGTAAAAAAGTTTGCTTTTGTACTTTCACAATATCTTCACGTCTAGTTTCAAGGGTCACACGAAAATAAAGTACGATGAAAACCCAATAGTAGTTAGTATGTAGGCCGCTAAATATGTGTTCCTAACAATTACAAAGAAATAATTAAAGTTTCAAATAACTAGTAAAGTCGAACAATCTAAAATTTCAGTTTCAAAATTGACATCATTTCATAACATTGTCGAGCAACTTCAAAAATCTTAAACCTCAGCCGAAAGCTCGAGATTTGACAAAAATAAAAGAGCCCAACTAAAGTTAAAAATCGAAGTACAAGAATAATTTCACAAATTTAGCACCGCTATTGCAACTGAAAATTGTGATAAAAATGTGGCTATGAGGACCGCGAATAGCTATATTACCACCACTATAGCGACACGATTAACATCATAGCTCCCACGTTTTCATGACAAAATTAGTAAAAATGGAACAAAAATCAAGAAGATTTGACAAAATTAGTAAATAACTAAACTGTCGATGTCAAATTAAAACCCTAAAACAGAGGAATTAAATCATTAAAGCAAAAGAACCCAGTATATTCCATACAGATCAAACAAACCCAGTATATCCCACACAGAGGTAGAGTTAGAAAAGTAGACTGTATGCCGACCTTGCCACTACCTCAAAAGAAAATACTGGTAGAGAATGAATGGTACACTGAGAGTCTGCTACAAAAAAGCAGGGTACAAACCCTTGAATGGAAAGATGTTTATAATCTTTATGATGTGAAAAACTAAACGTTAAACTCGGAATTTATAGCTTGTAATCTGCGCTATCTCGAAGACCAAGTTCTGCAAGACAAAAACAATAAGAATCCCAATCGGTTCTTCGAAGATACTTCAATAATTTCTTCCTCTTTTGTACCATCGCTTGAAGACCCTTTCTAGAATGTTTATCCTGCACCATTTTTCATCGCGTTATTTACAGAAAAATCTCAAAAAAATAAGCATATATTTGATGAAAGCTTTTTCACGCAAAGGGTATCAACTAAAAGAAATGGCTAAATATGCTAAATTGTTAAAAGTCTGAAATTTATGTATGAGAGATTGAGTAATTAAGGGGTTGTTTGGTTGGTTTTCCATTAAGTCCTGTATGGATAAAGCTGTCTTTGTGGATGAATCTGTCTATATAAATTGGGAAGCTTTTTGTTTAGAAGGGTTTTTCCATAGACAGAAGGAGCGTGTTTATTAATTGGGATGGATATGGTTGGAAAAATCATGGCTTTCTGCAATAAGCTCCTCTAGAAGCTTCCTGAATAAGCCACTTTCTATATAACTAAGCCACTACCATACAGTCATCTATTGACCGGGTAAACTGTGAGTCCCATTAAGCTCATTAAGCTGTTAACAAACAGGCCCTAAATCTTCATGAATCCATTTCCGATCTTCCATTCTAGAGCTTCTCTCGCTTTTGGAGGGAGCTCGCACAATGGGCTATTAGCTCAGTGGGTACTTTCTATTTTTTAAGTTTACCTAAATGCTTTATAAGATAGTATAGATACAGCCCATGATAAGTTTCAATAATTCATCCATGTAGAAGGGGACTCGCAATTTAAAAAATAAGTTTTAAGAGCATACAACTGATAGAAAAATAGTTAAAGAAACTTAAGTGAAACACTTGCTAAAATATAAAAAAAATGTCGATTAGATGGTTACCTTTTTGTGTAGAACGTTAGCAAGGTGCTTGATCTTTGTAGTGAGTTGTGCCACTGAAAACGGTAAGAAAAGAAAGACATAAAACATTGGCTAACTCAAATGAAAATTGCAAGAATCATTGCTGAAATTCGAATTAATGACAGATTTGATAATGGAAAATAAGCAAAATGAAGCGTTACAATAAGGGTTCGTTTGGTTTGTGGGATTTGGAAATCCCATGAGGTAGTAGGTATTTTGTGGGATTTCATAGGATTTGTTTGTAATAATGTTTTAAATAATTTGTTTTCATAAATAATTTATAAAGAATGATATTCAATTCTATTCCAAATCCTACAAACCAAACACACCAAAAATTCCAAATCCTCCCAATTCCAAAGTATGTTACACAAAATAGGAATCAAATCGTAGTATGTCACATTTTCATACAATTTGCCCATTTTATAATATATTATTGAATTGTTCACCTATTCTATTGATGTTTTCAAAATATGAACGCCTTTCTAGGGCATAAGGTGACAAGAATCATGGTTATGGTTGCTAGCCTCCTAGCCAAAACAAAACCTAGTCGATTTCTGTACAATATACAGACCCATTGATGAAATTTGAGCAAAAAACCTGAGTCTACGATACCAAAATTAAAATGCACAAATGTACCACAGCATTTTAAGTAAAAAGGCATCATGGTTTTTTATCTAAGTAGCTAATGAAGTTGAAATTGGACTATACCTTGAACACGAGCGGATCCACAGTCGGATTCAGACATCTTAAATTTGTCCCTGACTTCTTTAAGCTCAAGCTTCTGTTTCTCTGAAGATGACATGTGATCTGGATGGAAGTACTGTACAAATAAAAATATATAAATTACTTCAATTATCAATGATAAAATTGATAATAGACTATCAAAAACTTAAGTCATTGCACCTCCATGCCTAAAGAGTATAAATATACATAATAATTAAAAAATGAAATATAGAGATAATACGGAAGCTTGCTAAAATAATCTTATACCACTATAAGAAGCATAAATGATCCCCAAAGGTATATATATACATATATATAGGGTCAAGTTCAGGGGAAAATGCCAAAAAAAGACCCTGGGAGGCCTCCATCTGAACGGTATGCCCTAACATGCATTTGTGCATATGCACTAATGCATAGAAAAAAAGAGCTCCAATCGCTTGTATGCATTTGTGCATATGCACTAATGCATATATATGCATTGATGCATAGATAAAAAATACCGTCCAGATGGCGGGCTCTCCGAGTGTTCTTCAGTTTTCCCTTTTTTTAGCGTTTTCCCCTGAACCTCCCTCCCTCTCTCTCTCTCTCTCTCTATATATATATATAGTGAAGTTCAAATGTGAACTCAAATTTGGTTGAGAACGTGAGGACAAATGAGAGCGTCGCACGTGTCTGAATATAGATTATTCAGACTGAATAATCAAAGAAATATCAAGACTGAATAAATTATTCAGTCTGAATAAGCTTATTCAATGACACGTGTCGCGCTCTCATTTGTCCTCACGTTCACAACCAAATTTGAGTTCTCATTTGAACTTCCCTCTCTCTCTCTCTCTCTCTCTCTCTCTATATATATATATATATATATACACACTACATGCCGGTATGGATCAGTAATTCATTGAAGCTAAAGTAAAAATGAAAAAAAGGGAGATTGCTTCATGAACACAACCTTTTCGACTAAGATTTCCTTCGGTGGTGATGCCATAAAATTAGGAGTCCCAATAATGTCACCGAGTACACTAAGTCTCTGAGCTGCAAGAAATGTATAATGATTATGTATGAGATACACACAGTTCATCACACACATTATACAACAACATATGTTAGAAACACATTTTTCCAAAATGGATTAGTAACGTAATTACTCTAATAAACCAATCAATCACATGGTATACTCTAATGCCCAACCAGCAAATCAAATGAGCTGAAGGTCTTACAAGCAAAGCAATGACACCTAATTTTGCAAATCTAGGATTGTTGATTACATATACAAACATTGTCAAACAAAAGAACCATGTTATCATTATATATATATATACTAACTATACATAAAAGCACATACCTGCATTCGGCTTGATCTTCTTCTCATCTTGAGAAAGATGGTACAGACTCTCTCTCAACACATTTAAAACAGGGCCACTCCTATTTTTGTTCTCCTCCTCTTCAATTTCCCTCAATTTCCTAAGCCTCTGGTTCAACTCTTCCAAAGAAAACCCAATTTTCTTACCACCTTTAACCTCAGGTCTCAAGTCCTTCAACATCTTCCCTAAGTCCTTGTGGCTATACCCCCTCACAAATTCTGTCTTCATCTCATCTGACACCACATCTTTCTTATCCTTCACAATCGACTCCGGAACTTTCTGATTCAAATTCAAACTGTGTTTAAAAGCATCGCCAATAACTGACCTCTTACCAGGAGCTTGAGGTTGTTGCGATTGCGATGAACTCGTCGCCTGGTTTTTTAAGCTCATACGAATTGTTTTCAGAGTAAAAGGCACCATATTGGAACCATCTACTTCAGAGCTAGACCCTGCGGTAGCTTGCGGCAGTACATTCCGTTTGTAAAGCTCCTGAAACGACACAGTTGGCGGAGAGGATGCCGGTGGTTTAGCAGGGGAACGGCGGAACTGGGAAAGGTTTTTACGGATTTCTTCTAGAGATTCGATCTTCCGAGTGGGAGCATCACCGGTTCTAGAATTAGAATCCAATAACGACGGCCTCCGAGGCGGTAACGGAGACGGCGCTGCTTGCCTGAGACTAGCTTTCACGTCATTGAAATAAGAAGAAGAAGATTGTGATTGTGGTTGTGATCGTGAAGGTGGAGTTCCATTTTCATGATTATCGTCGGAATTGGAAGAAGAGAATTGACGGAAGGATGTAGAAAGGAGACGGCGATGTTTGTTCGGCCGGAGTCGCCGGCAGATCGCAGCTGACATCATCGGCGATTTTGGTATTTTGAAACCCTAGTTTCAGGGAAATATGGACTCCTCTTCAGTGACCGGACTAATTGAACACCTGATTTTTCATTTTAATTTTTCTTTTTATTACTTTCACACGTGGATAATTTTATTCCAATTTTTTTTTTTCAAATAAAATCGGCACTTATACTTAAAATAGAAATTTGGAATATTTAGATGTTTTTGGTTTAACAATTATTTTATAATTGTTGATAGAAAGGATAAATTAAACATTATATTTTAATATTATATATTTGAGTAGAAAATTGATTACTCACAACTTTAAATTTAATATCATATATTGTTATACATATGATACACAAACTTAATCATATATGGTTAAAGATATGTTGCATTGATAATACATAAACACTTAATCATTGTATTCATTTATGATATTGAAACTTCTGGTATTTTCATAAAATGTTTAACTTCTTGCATGATCATTTCTATATTGTCATATGTAAATGCCTAAATGTTTGTACAGCACATCTGTTAGCTTTTTTTATGAATCAAAGAAGATGAAAACATCATCAAAACGAAAATAAAACTTATACAAAACAGAATAATGAAGCATGTATACGAATAATCAAAGAACAAATAAATTGAACGTTGAGTCGAGCTTTAGATATCTCTTCTTAAGACAAAATCGTTCTATATTTGCCGAATAAATTAGATGACGATATGTCTGCCAGGATACAACAACGTATGCATATCTTCGATAATTGCGGCACAGATATAAAGTCTTTCGAATTTAATGATGTGCAACTCTCCTTTATGTGTGGGGATGAGAACTCATAAAAGAAAAAAAGTCCCAATAAAAAGAAGAAACTATGATTTTCATCCTTGTGGTTTACTATTGATAACGATTCTCGTCCTTGTGATTTGTGGTTTGCTTCCATTTTCCACCCTCCATCCAACTCTGTTAAAAATTAGGCGTTAATCCATGTGGACTTATGTTTGAAAATCCAAAAGGTGATATGGTAAATTACATATTAGGTCATTGTGGTATTCGAATTTTCACAAATTTGTCCTCAAATTTATAACACTTATATAGTCATATATATAGTTTAAGTTCCGTAATTTGGTCATTTTATAATTTATATTGTAATTATACAAGAATTGATAACGTACAAGTATTTAAAGCTTTAAAAAATAATTCAATTAAATGTATGATGAAAAACATTATCATCAATAATAACCCAACTCCGGTCAAGAAAATTGATCAAAACCCAAAAGCATCAAAAAAATCTTGAATCTAAAATCAAAACTTAAATAATGTGTAAATTTATTCCAAGAATATAACTTTTAAACCAAATAATAAACATCAAGAATATTAAGCAACAGGAAGAATATCAAACAAAAAATGTACAAATTCACTACAAAAAAGTTTTGATACAAAACAAAAAATCAAAACCCTAGAAATTATTTATAAAGTTAAAACTCCAAGATTTCAAGAACAATATTAAAAATCTATTACAATCAAATGCCTTTAACTCAAGCCGTCCATTTATCTAGACAAAAAAAACAAAATCAGAAACCTAATCTACTGATTTTAACTGCATGAAAAGATTATGCTTTTGATTTGATAACTTGGTGGTCATCGTTAATGTCGAGCAGATGAAGAACATCACACCTGATGAAGATAATGGTGATAGATGTTTGGTTATTTTTTTCATTTGCTTATTAATAATTTTAGAATAATTATTTGATATTTTCTTATTAAAGTTATAATAAATTTGAGGATAACTTTGTAAAAATCTAAATAACACAAAGACTAAAACTAAAACTTTACAAACCAATTTAAAACTTTATATAACACAAGGACTAAATATGTAATGTCTTAACAAAATCTAACGGCTACTTTTGACGGTATTAAATGTAAGGACAAAACCATAAGTAAAATAAAATCATAGGGACGAAAATCATAGTTTACTCAAAGTAGTATAAATAAGTTTCTTTATGGATAAGATCTTTTTGACACTTCGACTAAAACTGTCTATCAAAACTAAAAACTAAAATTTCCATTTGATTAAATAAAATATCCAACAATCCCCACATAAAAATGGAAATTTCAAAGAGGTTATTGCGTACAAGAGTCGAAACTGTAAAACAAAAATGTCGTATAGTAAGGTTTGTAATTGCGAACCTGATATGAAAAAGTTGATGGCTATTTTAATAAGCCTTGAGAGAAAGTGACTGAGGTAAAACTCAAATTCTAAAATGATTATTTAAGTACAATTTTTAATACGATATAGTTTTTGCTATCTTGATATTAATTTTTTAATTTTTAAATATCAATCAGGTAAAGAATATTCTATATTAATAATAATTTTTTTGAAAAGTTAGTAATTTTTAATTAAGAAAAAGATTTACATAACTGTTTTTTAATTGTACAAAATCATTTAATTAAATTTTTTTAAACGAGTTTCTTAAGTTTTTAGTGTACGAGTTTATAGATAACATGTACAAGCATTTAAAGTATTAAAAAACCAAACCTAAATCCCCCCCAACGCAATTGTTGCTTACACCGGGAAACCCCCTTCACTTCCCATGCAGAACCAGATAAACGAAAAACATGTGTTACATTGTTTGGGATTTGATGATTTTTCTTGTTCATGATGGTTCATTAAATTGTTCTGTTTTCATAATGTTTCTCTTGGTTGACAGAAGGGACGATGTTCAAGGAATGAATATGCAAGGACAATGTTCTTGGAGAAATGTTGTGGATCGTTGGACAATGTTTCATGAACGAATCTGCATTAACGATCTTGAGCCCCATAGAAAGCAAAAGGTGGTATATAGAAGATGTGAACGTGAGAGGTATCATAGAAGGAGGGACTATCCACTTCAGTTGAATGACAATGTTTTTGGGATAATTTTTAAAAATGGAGATTAAAAATTAAAATATTTAGAAAAATACATTCAACTCCTACAAAATCTTTGTTTTAGAAAAATTCAACATCAACTATATTGTTAAAATTTTCTATAATTTTATTATCACAATACTTTTAAAAAATAGTTCATATAAAAATTTATTGAACAATCTCATTGATAAAAAATACTAAAATGACATTTTTGTCTTCTTACTAGACAGTTTTAGAATATTATCTATATTTGAAGTTTTCTTATAAATTTCTCTATTTTAAAATATAATGTAAGGAATCTGTTAGAACAATATAGAGATCAAATACTTTGTTTTCTCTAATTTTTAAGAAACTATCAAATATGTTATTTATATTTTAAGATATATCATATTCATTGTATTAATGTATTGTTATATACTGATTTTGAAAGTAAGTTATCCAAAATACGAATATTTTTGTACTAAGTTACCCTAATTTAATTGGTCCATTTATGGCACTTCGTTTTATACATAAATAATAAACAATACTTTTATAATTTCTTTTGGTTTCATCCAAATTAGTTTTTCTTTAATAAAATTTCAAATTTTATTTTCATAAATAATACTTTTATATTGTGAACAAGAATATGATATCGTTATATACATAAATAATAAACAATACTTTTATAGCTTATTCTAATAACTTTACCAAAAACAATTGAACAAATAGTTTTACAATAAATACAAAAACATGATCATTTCTAGGGGTGAATATGGTACAGTACCATATTATTTTTTTTCAATACCGTGTATCAATCAATTATAATTGATATTCGAAAATCTATACCGTATACTAACCAACTGTAATTGATACCAACTGTAATTGGTACCAACTTGATTGGTACCAACTTATTTCGGTTGGTACGTGTTGGTACGGTATTTATACCGACATCTCAAAGTTCACAAAATTTAATGTTTAATATAAACTAATTAACATGATCTGTTGCCCAAAATCTGCTTGTGTGTCACTGTGTTGTGTTCGCGCTGAGAGTTTGAGTCTTTGAGATTAGGTTAGGGTTGGGTTACTACCTTTTGTTATCCGTTATATTGAAATTGGACTAAAGAGTCTTCTAAACTATAAAGTAAACTAAAGCAATAAGTCACTAAGTGAGGCCCAAACCCAAAGTGAATGTAAAAAACAGTTTTCTATGCATCAATGCCTATATATGCATTAGCGCATATGCACAAATGCATATAAACGATTGGAGCTCATTTTTTCTATGTATCAATGCATAAATATGCATTAGTGCATATGCACAAATGCATGTTATCAGATGGCGGCCTCCTAGGGTGTTCTTCAGTTTTCTCTTTTTTTAGCGTTTTCTCCTGAACCCCCCTCTCTCTCTCTATATATATATGTGTGTGTGTGTGTGTATGTTTATATACATGCATACATAACATACATGAAGGGGGGGGGGGGGTTCTTTTGTTAATAAAAAAGGGTGTTAATATTTTGAACTTGTTGGATTAATCTGAATTATTCTTTTGTCATAATTATAACATGATCACATGAATATGAAGGCAATGTTTGGTAAACTAGCTGATAAGCTAGCTTATGACTGATAAGCTAGCGTATGACTTATAAGGTAACTGATGACTTATAAGTTAGCTGTTAGCTGATAAACTAGCTGATGAATAAGTTATGTTTGGCAAAAACTAGCTTATGAGCATGTGAAATGACCAAAAAGGGCATGTTGAAAGTAAATAAATAATATTAGTTAGGGGTATAATTGGAAATAGTGTCAAAAAGCTCCTCATAAGCTACTCCAAGTAGCTTATCGATAAGCTAGCTTATAAGCTGACTTATGTGCATCCAAACGATTATTCAGAAAATAAGCTAGCTTATAAGCTAACTTATTTTTGCCACGAAGTATTATGTAACAAATTATAAATATGAAAAAATAAAAATAATTCTAGAAAATTACTTGATTGATAATTAAATAATTTAATGCTAGAAAACAGTTATTTACTTGAAAAACAATAATGAGGTAGAGTTCCGTGTGGCCTGTTACATGCTGGATTTCTTTAAAATAAATATTTTATATTTTGGTTAAATAATTTTCTGTTTGTGATAATAATTTAGTTGCTTTAATTTATATGATTTTTAATTGTTACTAAAAAAGTGGTGATTCATCATTCCCAATCGTAATCAAGTAATGTCTATTAGACAAACGTCAACTGCCATTATTCGATTAACATTTTAACCAGAATAATTAGTTATTTCGTCAATTATATATGATTATTAGATAATTATACAAAAAGTTAAATTATTTCAAGACATGCTTCTTTTAAATGGAAAATACGTTCATTTTATTTATAAAAAAATCATCCCAAATAAAAACCCTAACAAACTATACATATAGACTAATCTACAGAATCTGTTTTATCTATATAGAAGTTATGGAAAATCACCAAACGATCCATAATTATGTTTTTGTTATGAGCAACATTGTTCGCTGTAACTTGCAGTTTTTGTTTGTTACAATGCCAAGGTTATAACCAACAACATCAAATATAATAATTTAGGGGTCTGCCAAAGTCATATGATTCAATTAGAATCCATCAATCCGATTAGAAGCGATCAATAATAATTTATACCCACTTGTAATCAAAAAAATTTCATTAGATTTGAAAATTCAACAACTAAATTAGACTGGTTGATTTTGAATAACAATTCAAAATCCAATCAAACATAACCAGCCCACTCTAATAACCATTTAATTACCCATTAAAATTTTGTAAAAAACATAACAAATACTTAAAAAATTAAAATCAAAACCTTAACTTTAACCACATGATTTCCCTTTTGTCCTCCTCGAATCCTCCACGTACCTGGGACAACTGCTTACTTGAACCTTAAACTTTTTTCCAAATAGTAATGCAATATATTACCTACGAGTTTTTTGTTGGTAAATTCGTTGTTAAACACCTATCACCAAAGTAAATATCCCATTGGTCACCTACTCGATTAAACGATGAAGAAAATCAAAGATAACGGTAAACATCACTTCTTTTAAGTAAAGATTATTATACAGTAAAAAGTGATCAACACCATATAAACAACCTTTTGGGTTGAAAGCATGAATGGTTATATGGATGTTCATCCAACTACACAAATGCAAAGTTCAAAACTTTGACAATATGGGTTGTATTATATACTATTTTTTATAAACCAGACTATGCAGGTTGGTTTGCGGCTCTCTCTCTCTCTCTCTCTCTCATTAAAAGACAATTACTTAGACATTATTCAATACTCAGTAGCTCATAACAAATAAAGTTGTATAAACTATAAAAATTATCCACACATCATATTTAGATACAAACTACATAAACCATCCCACACCGTTCAATTTTCCATTTGAACAAAATACAGGTTGGTTCATGGTATGGAAAAAAAATCCTTTACCAGGTAGGTGCTTACTGTGTATGACATACCTTTCGAATAAGCATTACAATGACCTAGATTTTTACCCGGCAAGATACACAGTAAAAACCAAAACTCTTACTCAGTAAGCGTTTATCAGGTACAAAAACGCTTACCGACAATCCGTTTTAATGAATGACAACATTACATAGTTAGATAAGTGATGATGGTGACCTATGTGATAAAACAATTACTCGATAAATGTTTAATAAACGACCCCTTACATTGTTACAACTTACAAGTCACGATTTATGATTTCAAACTTTAAAGTTTAAACCACACTACAAAGTACAAACATCTATTTATGATTGGTTATTTTATTCCCATCCCAATATGTTTGGTTTATAAAAGTAAAGTTTATTAAAAAAAATGGTAAATTGACAAGTTACACCCTGACTTTTCCATTTAGACACAAATTAGAAGAAAAAGAAGGTAAGGGCATGGCGGTCAATTCCACATCTCAAGCACAAATGGGTCCCACCCTCATCACACCAAGCTCCACCCATTCGTTCCTACACCAACAAATACCATATGTACTCTCTACTCTTCACACACACACACACATATACATACATAATAAATACATATAAAGCCCACCCCCTAACCCCCATTATTATTTTCCCTACTTTCTCTCTGCCACCACCATGACTGACGACGATAACTGGGTGAAATCCGCCATGGATGACGACAACTTGGTTGTTCAAGTCCTTCTCACACTCCGTCAACAATCTCCGCCGTCGCAGTCGCACATCAAGTCGCCGCCGACGCTAGGTTGGAGCATACGTCAGCGGCGTTCGAGACCGCAGGTGGTGTTACTTCCATCCGTCGTCGTCGCTAAGAAATCGCCGGCGGCTAGGGCTAGTCCTACAACTCCGTTATCATATAGCGGTGCTACTTCCGTCAGCGGCGGTGGAAACGGAAACGGAAACGGCGATGGAATCGAGGAGTCTAGCCGATTAATTCAGAATCGCTCCGATGTATCGAGATCTAAGGTGTGTGTGTATATATATATATGTATTGTGTATATGTTGTTTTTAATGGCGGTGGTTGTGTGGTTGTGTGACGGTGGTGGTTCTCATTTGGTTCTCGTGTTTGTCGATGGCGTTAATCATTATGACCATAATACCCCTAGTAGGTCGCCTAATTTACAGGCCACCGGTTCAGGATTTGTCAGATCAAAACACATCCCCCACTTTACCGGTTTTTCAGTTTGTAAATTTACGATTTTACCCTTGTCCCATGCAAAAATCATCCAACAACTCAGATCTCATCGGCGTGTGTCTTCTCCGATGCTGTCGATTCCACCTTTTTTACCACCGTTGACCAAATTGCCCCTCTGTTTGTGCCTGTTTATTAACATCTTAGTAATGGATTCGTAGCTTATTCTGTAATTTATATATGGCTGTTTGGTAATATATTAATATATAAAATCATTAAGCTAACCTATCATTCCCAATTAAGAAAAACAATTCAACTTTTATCTATGAAAAAAAATCTTTTAAAATTTATACAGACCGATTGATCCATTCAAAACCAACCAAATACCCCTTTGTTACCTTTTGTATTCTTTTTTTTATATAACATATATATATATTATATATAATATATATATATTATATAATATTTATATACGATAAATAGTTATTCATTTTTTATTTTTTTGGAAAACCTACGCATTACTGTGCCTTCTCAAAGGCTGTTTTGGAGGTTAATATGTGATTACTTTGTGGTCGACTAAAGAATTAGTATGTGTGTAGACTCTAGTCCGAAAACCCAAGGTTATCCGATACTTTTTTTATTACGATTTTGCCCTTTTCCCCATATTTATAAATACCACATAAGGAATTATATAATATATTTTTTTCTATGGAGAAGCAGGTGACTTCCCTTCGATGCCCAGGGTCAGAAATTGACCGACTTTCCACGTTTTTCTCATATACCCTTTTTTACGAAAATACCCGTTCCTCCCAAAGGACATTTTAGTCAATTCACATCTCTCATAGTAGTTGATAAACTCATGACTCGTGTACACAAACCCGTCAAAGTCAATCACCCATCTAGATTTGGTTGAAAAAAAAAAGACAAATGCCACTCATCCAAAAGGCCAAAACCGTAAATAAATAATATCCTCAAGGGTATTTTCGTCTTTTTACTCCTTCATGGGTATATGCCATTTATATCGTTGGCGTGTTTTCGTGGCAAGTTTAAGGGTGTGTGTGTTTGGTGCGGGGTGTTGGGTAGTTGTTGTGCACTTTATTGGGTGTGTGTGGAAGAAGAAGAAGAAGAAAAATGAGGGTAATAATCCAGTGTGTTGCGGGTCCTTGGGACTCGTGTGCAACCGTATCTGGTTGTCTTTTTCTATTAGTTAGTTAAAAAAAAAAAGAATTCCATGTGAGTTGTAGTGAATATTTTAATTTGGAAGAAGTCTTGGGTTGACAAAGTCAAAAGGATGTTGTTCTAAAGTTTTTAAGGGTCAGGATGATGTCTGTGATTTGTTTTATTTAGATGAGTTATGTGACACTAGCAGTTAACATTTATAACAAGTGATTGGTCCCAGGCCTCTTCAGAATTCTGGTCAAATAAATGGTTCCTGCATGACAAGATTTCTTGATTCTTTTTTCTTTAAAGGAAAATATAAATTCTTCCATATGGGCGTGCATGACATGATTTTTATTTTTATTTTTTCTTTAAAGAAAAATAAAAGTTATTTTCGACGAGTAGGATTGGACTTGACTGGATTAACGATAATTTGTTTGGTAGGTAAGTGAAGGGTATTTTAGTAATTTACCTATCTTGTTTCGTCATTCTTGATATTTTTTGTTCCCTTTATTATGATGTTCCGTTAGGCAAGTAAAGGGTATTTTAGTAATTTACCCATCTTGTGTCATCTTTCTTGATTTTTTTTCCAACTATTCTAATGTTTATTTTTGTCTCACTCGGTCATATGGTCATTCATGTGGTCATTCATGTCAGAATGTTAGGGTATATAATCTTAAATAAGATTTTAATTAAAACCACGATGTTCTGACTTTTGACGAGTAAGAAACCATTATTCGTTTAATAAGTCAGAAGGTTATGGATTTAATTAAAATCTCATTTGAGGTTATATATTTGAATGGCCCACCCATGTACCAAAGGCACCCTAACATAACGTTATGGTCGGACTATGTAGGTTTGAAGTCAAATCTTGTTTTGTTTTGGGTATGAATTGGAGTAACTCTAATTTTTCGTTCTAGTGAAGGTCAATTTTTTGTAATCTTATAGAAAACGGTCAAAACATAAGACATCGGTTTCAAACCTACAACAATTGGTTCAATAGACACGGTGAATTCGGTTTGATATTTGACTGCTTGTTCAAATTTGTAATCTTTTGTTTGTCCCCAAAAAGGGTGTCGTCTCAAAAATCTAATAGCAAGACAAATTTGAGGTTCTTTACCCTTCACTTTCCAAAGGGTATGAAAGAATGATTCTTGTTGATATATATATATATATATATATATTCTTTTAGATTATAAAATGCACTTTTTTTTTCTTTTGACTTTGATATTAAACTTGGCATTGGTTTCTACGTGTGCAAAACAAACGTTGGTGTCTTTCAAATAAGACAAGCATTTGTATATTAGAGGGTATCTCTATCATTTCTTGTTTCGGGGAAATCGAAGATTAAATGGTTTTATTTTATTTTTTTGAGTATTATCTTATATTTTATCGAAAGAATTAATAATATGATTGTAGGTCCCGTTTATTTTACGTGAAAAG